>KN887685.1:45407-57782 GCA_000934455.1 Apostichopus parvimensis | reverse complement strand
CGCACATTCGATTGATCGGTACCGCTCATTCGATTGATCGTTATCGCACTTTCGATTGATCGGTACTGCACATTCGATTGATCAGTACCGAACATTCGTTTGATCGGTACCGCACATTCGATTGATCGGTACCGAACATTCGATCAATCGGTATTCGATTGATCGGTACCTCACATTCGATTGATCCGTACTGCACATTCGATTGATCCGTTTCGAAAATTCGATTGATCGGTGCCGTACACTCAAATGATCGGTGTCGCACATTCGATTGATCGGTATCAAACATTCGATTGATAGGTGCCGAACATTCGATTGATCGGTGTCGCACATTCGATTGATGGGTACCGCACATTCCATTGATCGGTGCAGGATGTTCGATTGATCGGTGTCGCACATTCGTTTGATCGGTAACGCACATTCGATTGATCGGTTCTTCACATCGGTGCCGAACATTCGATTGATCGGTGCCGAACAATTGATTGATCGGTGCCGAACATCCGATTGATCGGTGCCGAACATCCGATTGATCGGTGCCGAACATCAAATTGATCGGTGCCGAACATCCGATTGATCGGTTCCGAACATCCGATTGATCGGTGCCGAACATCCGATTGATCGGTGACGAACATTCGATTGATCGGTACCGAACATTCGATTTATCGGTATCGGACATTCGATTGATCGGTACCGAACATGCGATTGATCGGTTCCGCACATTCGATTGATCGGTACCGAAAAATCGATTGATCGGTATCGCACATTCGAATGATCGGTTTCGCAAATTCGATTGATCGGTACAGAACAATCGATTGATCGGTACCGAACAATCGAGTGATCGGTACCGAACAATCGATTGATCGGAATCGCAAATTCGTTTAATCGGTACCGAACAATCGAGTGATCGATAGCGAACAATCGATTGATCGGAATCGCACATTCGATTGATCGGTATTGCACATGCGATTGAACGGTACCGAACATACGATTGATCGGTATCGCACATTCGTTTGATCGGTACCCCACATTCGATTGATCGGTAACGCACATTCGATTGATCGGTTCTTCACATTCGTTTAATCGGAACCGCACATTCGATTCATAGGTACCGCACATTCGATTGATCGGTAACGCACATTCGATTGATCGGTATCGCACATTCAATTGATCGGTAACGCACATTCGATTGATCTCTTCTTCACATTCGATTGATCGGTTCCGCACATTCGATTGATCGGTACCGAAAAATCGATTGATCGGTACCGAACAATCGATTGATCGGTACCGAAAAATCGATTGATTGGTACCGTACATTCGATTGATCGGTTCCGCACATTCGATTGATCGGTACCGTACATGCGATTGATCGGTATCGCACATTCGATTGATCGGTTCCGCACGTTCGATTGATCGGTTCCGCACATTCGATTCATCGGTTCCGCACATTTTATTGATCGGTATCGCACTTTCGATTGATCGGTATCGCACATTCGATTGATCGGTATCGCACATTCTATTGATCGGTGATGCAACATTCGATACCGATACGCCGATGTCCTGCAGTTCTTATTGCCTTTCCTTAAACAACAAGAGTAAGTCAATGCTTTGTTTTATCAAAGAGAAGAGCAATAATGATTATTCAATATTGACTTAATTACCCTATATGAATCTATATTATCTTTGTAAACAAGTGTTTGTAGCTCTCATTTTGTATTTGATTCATGGAAATCTGTAAAGTAGTTAGTAGACTCAGCTTGACAAACTTCAAATTAAAGTTCTTATTAAGGTTATATGTTATCACCTTCATGTTTTCTTGCAAAACCCTTGGTTATTAATTGCAACATTTTCTGTGGTGTTTCAATTTCTATGGAATTGGGTAAAACCAGATTGAAATTTGCTTGTTGACAAAGATACTAAAGAACTGTTGGTTGGTAGTTTGGATGGTACTTGGCACAATTATACTCTACTGTTTTGCTTTTTATAATCCCTTTTGACTTTCAATGGATGATTGTCATTGAATATGTTTTATTTTATGTTATTTTATTAAATTTACATTTAGAACGTGTGGTAACTTGGAAGAAAGCAGATCTGTGGATCATCTTCCATCGGACACTCAATCCACGTCCGCAGAACTGGATATGGTATTAGAGGAAGCATGTGGGGGTACTTCACCAATCCAATCTCCCTGCATTCCATCTCCCAAGGTGCCTACCCGTAAAAGGAAGGAGCAGAATCTGGAGACAGATTCTATCATACTCGAATATTTTAAAGAGAAAAGGCAACTTCTGACTATAGGGAAAATGATATCGATCACTTCTTCAAATCAATGACATGCACAGTGTGTAATTTCCCTATGCACCTCCAATCAGAAATTAAATTTAAAATTAATCAGATAATTCACAGAGCAGAAATAAAAATGTTAGATCAACACTCAGAGCCTTGAAAAAGATCAGAATACAGTCAATTCCATTAATAATGTATAAAAATTATCAGCAGATGAATTTGAAGAAGCCGATCGATATCATCTTTCTTATATTAATGCTGATTTTATTTATTCCATTTCTGCCATTTTGTATTTTTATATTTCTAATAAATAAGTCAGTCCCGAAATGATTGGCAAATTTATGTAGTGGAGTGGAAAACCATTGTATTTAAGAACCCATACTTTCCCTTTTGGCATCCCATAGTTAGTTTCCTTTACAGACAGCAGTGCTCTTGGATGGCATATTCCAATTTAGAGTCTATATCAATCCGTGGGAATGTTCTCCTTCAGGAAAAGTGCCAAACTGCAGTAGGAGAACATCGTTTTTGATATGTTATCAATCGGTTTTTGTAGCTTTCATGTTTAAGAGCATGAATGGAAGTACATGTTGTGCAAAAATTGTGTCAATTCAGGCAATTTTAGTCTTCTGGCACTCTTCATATGCATGTTCTCAAGAGAAGTTCTGTTGCACAGAAATATTTTAATTCTGGGTTCAAGAGGAACTATAAAAGAGCCATCATCTTTTAATTGATCGGTTCATCATATTGTTTACATATTCTTGCAGGAAACACAAATTCTGCAAACATTACAGTAAAAATTTGAAATTATTGGTTTGTGGTTCCTTCTGTCAGTAGCATGTGGCTGAGTGGAGGTTAACTTCAGTACTCCATCAAGGTCTCTTAGGAATTTTGAGATGCATGTCAGAGTTGTCACTATTTTAACTGAGAGGAATTTGTACTGTCCTGTATTACTGTAAAAGAAATGTTGCTCTTATCAGCCTTCAAGTTTTCCATTGTTATAACCATGAGTATAAGTATAGAGCTCTTTTACCAAAGGAGAGAAGACTTTTAGGCTGAGTAAGTCTAACTACCCAGGTAACACCCTCGTTGATCAACAATAGTAACAAGTTCCAAACTACATATGAGAGGTAAATGTTACTTTCCATAAGGCAGGGAATCATTAAGTAATTTGATTTCTGGTTGAAATTCAGTAATTCTGGCCGGTTGTAGAGAGTGTTGTACTATTTCTTTTACCAAATGTCAAATGTTAATTTTAGGATGTCCTATAAAGGCACATGGTCAACATCAATGTATCCTTTTGCACCTCTCTCTAAGAGGCAAGAAAATTAGACAGTGCCACATTGACATATGTGGGCATTTTATTTTAATACCCAAGCATGAACATTTTGCACATTTCAATTGCAATTTAAATGTATGAGATCCACCCTTTGATAATTTGTGATTTTGAAATGCCAAGTTAATGCGAACTTGGTGAGTAAAACAAGTTGAAAAGTCATGAAGAGAATGAAAATAAAGCGAATGAATTTGATATCAAACTTTGTCGTTTTCTTGTAAGCATATCTATTTTTTTATTTAAGAATTAGTCTCAACAATTTATCAGGTGTCATTTGACTAATCAAGGAACATGAAATGTGAGGCCAGTGATTTAAACGAAGATTACATGTGTTCAATAGTCGATAGCCAAATGTTTAATTGATGTATTTCAGCCAGATGAGGTATATCCCTGGCGGTCCTAGCCTTTGCTTGACGCCCTTTTGCGCCGCCCCCTGTCAGTTTCAAACACTGTACACATTTCCTGCATGCCCCCCCTTTTTTTTTTACTTGGACGGTAGCAAGGTCTTGCACAGTGCCAGATTAGCTGTTTACAATGGTGTATCACATTTATTTTTAAGGAGGCCTGCCAATTCACCCGGTGTAGGCGAAGACCCCGAATTCCAAGATCTCAAGCCCTCCTTGTTGCCCCGTTCAATCTCCCGTCTTTAAGACCTACTTCCTTCCCTGATGTCGCTTGAAAAGATTACGCTACGGTGAAGATTATCAGTTTATTTCCAACACGGCAAGTGTTGCCGTTTATTGGTAGACTTCATTACTGCAATATCAACGCTTGCTTACCTGAGACAAATCGCTAATCTTTGACGAGCAGAAATTGGTTTTCTGAGCTGCGTCACTTGTCTTTTGAGCAGTGGCGGAGCGTCCATACAGTCAGGGGGGGCGGATGCCCCCCCTGACGGACTCAAATGGACTGCTGGCGCCCTTTTCAGCTCTTTACCACTTTTTACTTATTCTAGATCATTGACTTTTTTATTGTGCTCTCATCTACTTATTGACATTTGTCATATTTTGTTGGTGTAATTTGGCGATGACACCTATTTATTCTTCGTTTATCTGCAATTTAGCCAGGCCCGGAAAGGGTCATTTCCGGCGATCTAGGGAGTATCTTTACTCAAAAATTTTCTGTACGCTACGCGCCAACCAGTGGTGGCGCTCCGCTTAGATGGTGTCGAAAGCGCCCCTACAGACCATTTTCGCCCCTCCTGACCAATACCCCTAGCTCCGCCACTGCTTTTGAGGTCACCTTGTACTAGGTCAAAAATGTGGTTAAGCTGGTCCTCGTTCATTCTAAACTAATTGTAGAACTTGTCTTCGTGACTAGAAAGTTCTCTTACCAGAGTGTGGTACTCGCGAGCTCCTCGCGCTTTTCATTTATAGCATGTACCCACAATCGGGGACATCTCACACGGTTCCTCTTCCATAATTGATAGAGGAGCATATCTTCGTCCATTTCGTGGTCTGCCATGTTTCTCACTTAATTAACTGAGTTGCATTGAAGTTCAGACGTACGCGCGCATACAGGTTGCTACCTAAAATACGCACTCCGTTTAAATATCGCTGTAGTGTGACCTGTTCCCCGATCCGATTTATAGGAGCGATTTTATATCGGATTAGTTTCCGATCCGATATCGCTGTAGTGTGACCGGCCCTTAAGTCGAATTAAATTGGTACGGTAGAAGTCGAAGGAAATTGGTGTATGTCGATTTAAATCGGTATAAGTCGATCTCCCACGATTTGAGACTGATGGCCCGCCATAATCCGAAGGTGGAATTTCTTTGCTTTTGTAATTGCTCTTACTGTGTCTGACAATAATTGAAAACAGACATAGCAAAATTTATTACTCTACTCTGGTCACTCAATAATCATATTTATCAAAATTAGCAGAATCGGTACCCATGCTGTCGGAAAGGCTATATAGCGTTACGAAGTTACGGATTAGGACTGGTTGTAACAGACTAGGATGACATGATCAGAGCTGGTGAGTAATATTGTTGAGAATTGTCTCTAGAATGTATGTCACCGTGTTCAGTTCAGTTAATATATTTCGCATATAGGCCTACATAGACATACAAAAACAGTGCAGTAATGGTATATAGCATGGTGGGCTCATAATTGACGCACTCAAGGATTTGATCAACGATGTCTATCAAGGAAAAATCCAAATCACTCAACTGTATGTGTTTTTCATATGTGTAGTTCCTTAGAAATGTTATGATCTCAAAATATATAAGGTTCTGTGCTTATGCACCATACAATTGAGCAGAATTTGACCACAAATTGTCTGCCGTGTCAAGTTCTTTCATACCCCTAAATTGACACATTCGTCATAAGATAACTGTAGTGTAGGCCTTAGTATACTTCCATTGACTTTAGATGCTGTTTGCTATGCGCTGAGCCTCTAAGCTCAGACAGGTCAGGTCCCAGAGAGTAGTGTTATCATATTGAGGTAATGTTGGTTATTTTTAGGGTGTAAGATTTTCAAATGCCCAAAAAACGTGCAAAACTGGGGGAGGGTGTTTAAAGCTTAAAAAAAACCACAATTTGGTCAGCAAATAGCTGGAATGGATTCAAACTCATGAAATATGTAATTCTGCTTGACTGCAAAAAGTTTAGGTGGCCTGTTGTATCGTTGCTAGTAATAATTGAATGTGCGTCAATTACGGGGGTGCGTCAATTATGAAGCCTTAACTATACAGGATGCTAGAAAAAACATAAAATGTTTTTCTAAGCTACTGTAGTAACCCTAAAGAAAAAGATAGAAAATAACAGAACAAAGTAAAAAAGGAAAACAGAATGTACAAAACAAAATTGACAATAATATCAATCATGGTACTTGGAAGTTAGATAACTCTTTGATACCGAAATGAAGCACAAGATTTTAAATGTCTAATACCAGTTATTTTTCAACAGTAATTGTTTTGCACAAACTTTCCATGTTTAGAGCGGTGTCTAGTGACAGAGAATAGTACATTTGTTCTTGTGACATTTGGGATATCTGACCCAATTCTTGGGTGTACAGTATTTTGAAAGACACAAGGCAGTGCATTGTTAACGTATTTGTAAGTAAAAGTACACATTTTGAACATAAGAACATCGTTGACTTTGAGGACACCAAGAGTACTGTGCAGAGTATTAGTAGGAAAACGCCAGTGGTTGAACGTGATCGTTTTTAGGATTCTATTTTGTAGAACTTGTAAAGGCTTTAGAACAGAAATGTTGGTCATACCATACGTTTCCACACCGTAGGATATCCTAGAGTAGACTAGTGAATAGTAAATCTGGAGAGCGACGGTGAGTGGACGTGAATATCTAAGGCGATAGAAAATGACTGTGTACTTGATAAGGCTGTTGCAATTGTCATCTATATGTGGCTTGACGGTCAGTTTATCATCAATAAAAACCCCCAAGTATTTGACACAAAGTTGTTCTACAAAGCTGAGTATCATTAAGAGTGAAGGAATCTGGGCAGGGATGCAAATCATAACCTCTACAGTGACAAACTGTATAATTGGTTTTACCAAGGTGTAGTGTAAGTCTGTTTGCGTCAAACCAGTATTTTAGTTTCCCTATAGTCGCTTTGGCCTTGGACTGAAGGTTTACACAATTTGTGTCATGGACAAGCACGTTGGTGTCGTCAGCAAAGGGCCTCAAAGGATCTTTAGGAACTACGTTCTAATATAGTAAATAAGAAATAACAATGGTCCCAACACTTGACCCCTGAGGAACGCCAGTATTAAGAATACACTGGTCAGATAAAATACCATTAACATACATACACTGTCTTCTATTGGATAGGTAGCTGGACATGACATCATATGCTTTTCCTCGAATGCCGTATGCATAAAGCATTTTAAGGAGAATTTTATGATCGAAGGTATCAAACGCCTTCTTCAGATCTAAGAACATTTTCGCCATTGTCCAAGTATGAACGAATACGATGTAACATTTCAAGAATACAAGTTTAGGGACATGACCTATCCTGAAACCAAACTGAAAATCAGAGAGGATATCATTTTTATCCCAATATTCACGAAGACGTTTTTCAATTATTCTTTCAAGTAATTTGTTGAAACAGTGTAATAAGCCAATAGGGCGAATCGGGCGATGTAGTTTTCAGGAAGTTTGTGATCACCCTTTTTAAAGATCGGGACAACCTTAGCTACTTTAAGGCCATCAGGGTAGATACCAGAGGAGAGCACAAGATTGAAAATATAAGACAAAATGGGGACCATAACATGAGAAACTGATTCCAAGACATTGCCCAGGAGTTAAATTCCATCCGGGAGATTTACCATCTTTCAAATAGTTGATCCCTTTGAGTATTTCTTCATCGGTAACAGGTGAAAGAAAATGGTTTGGGGCGAACCAGTATCCATAAACTGGTTAGCGTCAGAGTTGCAGTGAATATTTTCTTCAAGTTTTTTATAGATATTTGTGAAGTAGTCGTTAAAAGCGTTGGCAATACCAGCGGCATCACTAATCAATGTCTATATTGTTGTGAACAATGTTATTAAATACTGGACTACTCTTCCTTTTTCTATTAAGGAGTTCGTTTAGTGTAGCCCATGTTTTCCGAGGAGAGAATTTATTAGCATCAAGAATACTTCTGTAATAGGAAGATTTAGCATATCTAATATACAGTATTTGTTATGGCTGCATCTAGATACTTTGCAAGATTTGCACCTTTTTCAGGAGACATATGATCAATATACTTACGATAGAGAATATTTTTGTGACAAATTGACCTTTTAAGACCCGCTGTAACCCATGGTTTATCCCTTAACTTCTTTATAGCCAGTTGTCCACCAAAATGTCACCTTTGTCTTCCAAAAGTATTTGTCAAGTTATCTAGGCCAAACCTGCTTAAATACTCCTCAAAGTTAACTTTTATACAAAGATTTATTATAATATATACACACAACAGCTTTCTAGGCTGAGCAAAGTAGAACTCCTGATATATTTCAATTCTGCACACTTATACAGAGAATCAGTGACAGGTCAACTTGAGTAGTGGAAAAGAGGTTATAATGTCACCTAGAATTGGATGGTCTAGGGATAGATTATGTAAACCTACTGTCAACTTTTTCCAGGTGACAAATGGACACCTGTTTTGGAGGTTTATTCAATATAAGGATATTTAACAAGATTGACCAATGAGAATTTGTGATTTTCATACATGATATCTGTTGTAGCTGTATGACTCGACAAAATCCTTCTGAAACTTGGCTATTAATTGTTTGTTCTCTTTCATGTATTGTAGACTTGGTATCTACTTTTTCAAAATGGTGACTTTTGTCAGTAAATCATCAACTATTTTATTTCTCAGTCATTGACAAAAGCAAATAATGCAAATTGTCATGAAGTGACATGAACCATCAGTTCCAGATCAGTTTTTAAGTTGCTACAGAGGCAAGATATGTACATGTTACCGCTTGACTTCTTAAGTCTACAGACATTGACATGTTTCATCCTTTTTTTATGAACACTTCTTTTGTTTCAACATATTATTTATCAATAGATAATGGAAAACATCTTGAAGCAGTATGATCATCTTCTTCTAGTGGGAGAGGGTAATTTCTCTTTTTCCCACATGCTTCAGCAAAAATTGCAAAGAGTGATTCGAATGGTAACAACATGCTATGAAGACCAGGATTTAAATTTGAAGAAATATGGAGGAACACTGCAAAATGTTATGGATTTAGAGAGAGCAGGTATATATAGCATTTATGTTGAATTCTGGTATCACTGCATTTCGAATAGCTAAGTTTTCCCGAGATGATATTTGTTTTAGTTTGAAGTGGTGATTACAGAATGTCAAAATAATTGTTGTGTAAAGAGTGATACATAATGCTTATTTTTCATTTTTCAGAGGAAATAAAATGAGGTTGCAATAGTGATCCTCATTTTCCTCAGATCATTTGAAAAGATTTAATCAGTTCTTAAGAAATTTGTCAAACCAACCTTAAGGGTCTTCTGTATAGATGCCAACTATAGCACGCTACCATGGAAAAGTTTCTTGAGATTACGTAATCGACGTGCCTTGGTCGTAAACTGACCTCTTTTTACCAATTAGCCTGCAAGGCCTGCCACATATTTTTTCTTTCATGTGGGTCTTTGTGTGAATGCTGTATGTTAAACTAAACTGTTAACATTTACATATTTCCACACAGTGTTTACACAAAGAGCGTAATGGTGTTAAGAAGCTATGCAGGCTAATTGTTAAGCTAGAGGTCGATTTACGACCGTGGCAGGTCAACTACGTAATCACAAAGCTTTCCCAGCTATAGCGTGCTATAATTGGAGCCAATAAAGCAGATCTTTAAATACTTCAGATGGGAACAGAGCTGCTTGATACTACTTATAAAATAAGAAGAAAATATGATTTAAATCTTGCTTTGATGTAGAATTTGTTAAACAGACAGCGGTTGAAGATGTCTGAAATAAGTCTAGTCTGTTATTTGTTTTGTATTAAGCTAATGACTACTAATGACTGCATTTATTGTAAAGACACTGCAAATTGATTATTAGAGTAGGTACACATTATATGTATTTCTAATAGGTAATTTGACCAAATTGAAGATGGTGCTATACTGCTAGTCCTGAATATCCAAGATTTCAGAATGGGCTGCTTTTCTGTACAATTTTCGGTGTCCTGGTTTCAATTTTTTTTTTTGCAAAGTTGTCTTCCTATTCTGCTCATGACAGGTGCAACAGTAATGTATGGAGTTGATGCTACTAAGTTACATCAGCATTTGCAATTGGCTACAAAAGAGTTTGACTGTATCATATTCCAGTTTCCGCACATAGGGGGTAAAGGAAACATTCAGAAAAACAGACAACTCCTGAAAGGATTTTTTATGAGGTAGGTTCAACAGTGTGGAATAAATTATGTGATAGGCTTTCCATGTGTTCAATATATTAATAATGACTACAAACTAACATCAAAACAAACTCCTAGAATGAATATTGTTGAAATTGGCGGGGGGGGGGGGGGGCGGGGCGGAGGAGGTAGAGGGCAATACCTTCATATCCAGGGAATGGCTTACTCTAAATGGTACTACCTTGGTAGAAATGCTAAAGCCCCATTCCCCCAGGAGTATACATGTGTTCACTCTTTGAAGGGTTGTACTCCTCTGAAATGTATTGATTTATTGAGACCAACCAGGTAACTGTCATGTCTGTTTAAAAGAATGCTAAAAACCCCCAAAGCTGCCATAACATTCCTTTTCAGTTACACTAAATCAGGTAACCTACAGTATGAACCTTTTTGTCTTCAGAGCAAACTCAAATCCTGAGTTTGACTCATAGATAGATATGATGGAATAACCTAGATGTACATTATAAGCATCCTGTGGTCAGCTGTAATAACCTAGATGTACATTATAAGCATCCTGTGGTCAGCTGTAATCAAAGAGTACATGTTTTATCTTGTAATGTCATCTTCTATGTCTCAAATCACAAAGTGCATCACAGTTACTCACAGAGAATGGTGCAGTGGTGGTGACACTCTGTAATGGTCAAGGTGGTACACCCAGTGATTATCCTCAACGAAACTGGCACAACTCATGGCAAATTGTATCCATGGCAACGTATGGTGATCTCATTTTAATACACACGACACCTTTTGACGTCAGTGAATGGAAGCTTTACAAAAATACTGGCTATAGGTAAGTTGATGGTTTATGCAGTTTCGCTTTACTATGTACTATGATAGACATTTATTTTGCTGATGACAGTAGACAATCACTGGATAACATTGTTGTCTCTGACTATCAGGCTGTGTGTTGATGATTATTATCTTTATTTCTGTTATTTGTATTGTATTTTTGTAATAATTTCAGTCATGACACTGATGATCAGTTTTAATGCTGTCACAAAGGACTACTTGGAGACTTCAAAATTCAGCCAGGGAAGAATTAGACAACTCCTCCTGGTGTACCCACCCCTTTCAAACCCATACAAAAATGCAATTGTGTTTATAAGCACAACCTGGTGTTGAGACCTAACTTAATAGTCTAAATACAGTGGTGGAGCTAGGGGTATTGGTCAAGGGGGGCGAAAATGGTCTGTAGGGGCGCTTTCGACACTATCTAAGCGGAGCGCCACCACAGGTTGGCGCGGAGCGTACAGAAATTTTTTGAGTAGAGATACTTCCTAGATCGCCGGAAATGACCCTTTCCTGGCCTTGCTAATTTGCAGATAAACGAAGAATAAATAGGTGTCATCGCCAACAAAACGTGACAAATGTCAATAGGTAGATGAGAGCGCAATAAAAAATTAAATAATCGCAAATAAGTAAAAAGTGGTAAAAAGCTGAAAAGGGCGCCAGCAGTCCATTTGAGTCCGTCAGGGGGGGCATCCGCCCCCCCCTGACTGTATGGACGCTCCGCCACTGTCTAAATATGTCTCAGAATGAAACATTTGATATATAATTTTCTGGGGAAGACCTTACACATGGAGAGTTGACTTCAGTGACCCTGGGACACACCAGCCCCATCTCTTTAAAATCCTTTATTTGCTTCTGACCTTTCCATAAAGGTTTATGCCCCCCCCCCCTCCCCCTACTTCTGAATTTTGTCTATGCATGCAACTGGCTTGTATTCTTCTTAAACAGCAGGAAGACTTAAAAGATATCTTCATAGCAATATTTCTTTGCAGTTTCTAAGCACTGGAAAAGGAAGTTTTACATTGCTATAGATCTGTACACTGCGGTATCACTGGAAAAGGTGTATTTACATTGCTATAGATCTGTACTCTGTGGTA
>KN887685.1:16675-30522 GCA_000934455.1 Apostichopus parvimensis | reverse complement strand
TATTATATGGGATGGTGAGTAACTTCCTGTCAAGCCCAGGTGGCCCTTTATCAGAGTGAATTTAGAGAGTCAGGACAATACTGTACATCCAGAAGTAGCATTGCTTCATGGTACCTTTCATGGCAACAATGGGTTGCATGGACATTCATTAAAAACCCTGCCAGCTGACATGACGTCTGTGAATAATTGTTGAATTCTTGCCAAAAGGCCAAGAATGTGATGGAAATGTTGTGTGTGTGTACTGTATATGTGTACATGGTAAGACAACTGCTTGCAAACACAATAACTAACTAGAAAGCCAGTGGGCTTATTGTGATTCCTTGCCAATTGAGATTATAATCCCAAGCTTTCACATATAACTTCAATCCAACTTGTCGTTGTTCAGTTACCGTGTTTACAAGCTATTTTAGTGAAAATCAACTTAAGCCCTGCCCCCTAATAAATATGCATAATATCAACTTGAAAATATATTACCATGTACCCACTATCTACCAACACATTAATACCAAGTATGTGTATGTGTGTGTGACACCTCGCTTGTAAACACGATATCTCAAGAAGGTAAGCTTGGACCAATTTAATATTGGTGTATATGAGTACCACATTGAGTAGAAGAACCTACTGCTTTGTGGAGATAAAGGTCATTGGGGTCACAGGGGTCAAATTGGGTACACCTTGTAAACACAATATCTCAAGAAGAAAAACTTGGATCAATCTTGCATTTGGTGTGAAGATGTACCACATTGAGTTCAAGATCCCTATTGTTTTTGGTGGAGGTCCAAGTTCCTTTTGGGGTCACTAGAGGTCAAATTGTGAAAACCTTGTAAACACGATAACTCAAGAAGGGAAGGTTGGACCAATCTCATATTTAGTAGTGTTCGACCGATAATCTGTTAGATAAACGGCATCGGGCCGATTATCAGACAATCGGTTAATACTCGGCATCGGCAAAATCCATTGCGCTACCGATTATTTGGAACCGATTATTACGTTCCACATAAAGGATTGTATTTTCTGCACTTTTGATTGACCACAACCACAACGGGAGAAGAATTGTAGATCATTCGATTCAACACTTTTCATAGCGGGGGAAGGTGCGCTCATCTACCGTGTAACGGTACCGCAAGTCCCTCACACGCGATTGTACTAATGCTGTTCGATATACTATCCAGTTTTGGCAGTTAATTCATATCGTATACCCGCGATAAGTTTAGGGGGAAGACATAATTATTTTTTATCACTTCGCTTCTTGCATCTAACAAAACCTCCTGTTATCATGTTTAACAATTGATAAGAAAGATTAATTGTCTTGACTAAATATGAAATCCAAATCAATATACTTTTGAACCACTTTGGCCGTTACACCGTACGTGAAAACTGGAAAGTGAAAACAATAAAATTAGGCTTGGATCATTGTGAGTTCTACGTACATTAGGCAAGTCTGGCTAGAGAACGGTTGAGCTTCATAAGATTTTACATAAAATAAAAATAATAAAATGATGAAATCATGGCGCCAAATACTTCTAAATGTCCCTAAACATGTTTGGCGACAGTCCAACCTAGTGACCCCCAGTAACTAAACTCATTACCACAACCGACTAAAAGCAAGTCTGATTTCCAGTGACACGCGCGACAAAGTCAATGGGACTTTAGTATGTGATTTCTCCCACATCTAGTTAAGTCAATGGAGAAGTGCCATTGACTTACTGTGTATGATCGTTTGAAACAACGTTCCATCGGAAGTTTTACCTCGCAGATGGTAATCATTGAAAAGTTGAAGCAAACGTTCGGGATTGTTTTATTTTTCATAATAAAATAATACTTTCAGCAAACTGTTTCGATCCTGCTAGGATTGAAGCGTCAGGCCAACTTACTTTTACACATTATTTTTCATATCAGATTATATATTTCGATATCAGCTAACAAAATATCGAATATTTTATTTCCGTGCGGTATACTTTTCACTTTATTTACGTTGGAGTTGCATCACTGATAATGGTTATAATACCAGTTGTAAAAGCTGTCCCTAACTCTTTTTTAAAAATATTTTGTAGCCAATGGCTACTATTTTCCCGCATCATCGTTATAAACATACAGCGCCCCATGTATGTATTACAGTGTTCTTTACTTGCTCCATTGATCTTTACTGTGAAACGTTAAGTCGTTCATTTACATCTTTGATTGTATTGACCTAGAAGTTGGTAATCATGCATAACACTAAATCATATTTGAGGCCAGTTCCACGAAAATGATGAAATAATTGGTAATCGGTAATCGACCGACTGCCACAGGAACTAATCGGTAATCGGTAAAACCAATTATCATATAATCGGTCGAACACTAATATTTAGTATGTAGTTGGTACACGTTCAGAACAAGATTTTATTGAGGTCAAAGGTCATTTTGAGTGGCCAGACGCCAAATTGTGGAAACCTTGTTTTATAAGCTACCGTATCTCCCACAGACCAGCCTATCAGATAACATGTGCGTTACGCCTCATAGGAATAGGAGGCTATTGGCAATTGGAAATGAACTTTTGGGCATCCGTAGAATCTAAAACTCAAAACTGAAAACTCAAACATATTTGCATTGGCTTCAACATGCCGCTCGGAAGCCTTACTTTGCGTGAAAAATGGTGTACTTTGTAGTACAGCGGTTCTATTGGATGTTTCCGTAGAATCTAATTCAGGTTGGATGTAGTTTCGTTATGACCAGGCAGTGTTTATGAAACTTAACAGTTCCTCTAGTTAGATTTTTTACTACGACCAATATCAATGCGAAATAATTGTGTAAAACAGTCTTAGTTTGGCAAGTGAGTTCACAAGCTTTTGTCTGTATCGGCTGTTGATCTCAATTTATGTAGTCTCTTCCACCAGTTTCAGCATAGTTAGCCCTTAAAAGTATCGTTCGACTTTCGTCACGTTTATGATTATGGGACAACTTGAACAAACCTGGGTAGGCCTGTGAGCAATTTTATGTTGTCTAGGCCAGCAACAGTTGGGTAGAATAGGTTTTGTTAACACAATAACGTGAAGAATACCAGTCAGAATACCACTACACTTAAGATGGCAAAACATCTCCTTAATTATATCTTAAGGCATTTTCCTACTGGCTATCAGTCATAATTCGCAAAGTATCGAACAATTTAATGGAGTTTTGAGACAAGTTGGCTGTTGTTGCTGCTAGATTTTTGGATGATAGATGCTCTTACAACCTCAGATTTTCATTGCGTAAAAGATCGCTTTTATTTAGGCAGTGTAATGGAGTAACAGCGATATTTTTTCACGCATAAATCTGCAGCTAAAAGACAAGATAAATAACGGGGCAAATGTGCGAAGTCGCGCTAATCGAGTAGTGGTTCAAGTAGCATTAAGGTACTGTATAGGCTTAGGACTCGCGCACACCTAGCTACTGTATGTATAGGAGCCATAATGTAACAGAAGCTAAGCTATCTTAGTAGGTGTTTTTACAGACGTTTTACTTTTGATTGTTTAAGACATTACAGTAGGCGGAGCTGCTTATTAATGATTCTGCGAGATGTTTTACTTTGTTCAACACTTACTTTTGGTGGAAAAAGTTTAAATTTCATACTGCAAAAAGACATGACTTTCCAATGCGCAATTACGTAGCACCATGCATCTGCCTAAACTTTGTTCATAGAAAGTATTGATGTTGCAGATCTGTACTTTGGAGACTTGAACAGCAATCATAGGCCTAGTGGCAAGTGGAATCTGGCGAGTACTTTTTTAGTCACGGTCGCCAAATAGCGAGTACTTTTAAAAATATTTGTCGTGGCCTGAAAACCTTCAATACATGATTTCTCATGGTAGAAATCATGGATACTTTCATACATGGTATATGGATTTGCCATATTGAGTACAAGAATCCTATTGCTTGTGAGGTCAAATCTCCTATAGGTCACCAGAGGTCAAACTCTGAAAAACCTTTTACATGATATCTAATGATGGAAATCGTGGATACCTCTAATACTTTGTATGTGGATTCAAAACATTGAGTACAATACCCCTATTGTTTTTGGTGGAGGTGTGTATAGCCACGTACAGTAGACTGACCTGTGTTATCATGTCATAGTGTTATTGTAACAGCTAGTTCTGGTATCATGTCACATTCACCAACATAAGGATCTTATTCAATGACAGTCCCATTTGTATTCATTTTATCTCATTGCCGGTTACTAAGACCAGCATTATTTCCTACCTTTGGTTTTACCGAGCACGACTCCTAAGTAGTATGGTCCATCACCAAGAGCATTCCTGCCTCTGACAGTGAATTCATACTTTGTTTCTGGATTTAGATGTTCCACAACGAAGTATGTTGAGTTTGGTGGATCAACATCAATATACTGGTATTGCTTAGCGTCCAAAGTATTGAAACGAACTTGAAAAGCTTGAGGTAACCCACCATTGAAACCTGATGGAGAAGAAGAAAGAAACTTAGTGGCTAGAAGATGGACATCTAGTAAAATAAAGATATCTATACATACACATCACTATGTGGGTAAACCAATATGAATTGGAACTGTAAGAACAAAATGGAAAGTAACAGGATAAGTATGTTGCCATACCTTCTTAAAATCTAATGTTAACATTTGGGAGAGGTACGATGGCATCAAGTGCAAAATACTTGTCCACAACACTTAAGATTAGCATTAACTATACCTGTTTGTCCAATCAGAGACCAAAAAAGAAATTATGTATCAGGATAGTTACAGATATACAGTTCAGCCAAAGCTTTTGTCTACTTTGAAATCATAAGAAAAATAGAGAGAGACAATATTCCAAGTGGTTCCTATCGCAAGTATAAAGCTTATTCAAGTTATATTGAAGTTTTTGTGCTTCCAAGGTTTCAAAATGTCACCTATGATGACCTTTGACCCCTATATAAGATATTATAGTCATTGTTCCTACTGAAATGGAAACATGTATCAAGTGCGAACATCATACACTTTTGGATTTTGGATTGAACATGTCTAAAAGGTTTTCATACTTTGACCTCTGCTGACCATAAATGATCTTTGACCTTCGTAAAATACAATAGGATCCTTGTACGTACAATAATGTATCTCTTTATGAAGATCAACTTTGGAGTTTCATGGTTATAAGGTTTTCAAACTTTGATCTCTTTTAACCACAGATGACCTTTGACATCTATACAACATGACAGAAACTTTTATATAACTAAGATGGATCCAAATGTCAAGTATGACTTCATTCAAGCTTTAATTTTTAGTTATTCAGACTTTGACATCTGCTGTTCTGAAACGGTCTTTGACCACCACAAAAGACAATAGGGTTCTTGTAAGGTGTTCACATACCAAGTATCAAGTTTATCTAAGCTTCACTTTGGAACTTAACATGTTTACAAGAATTTTATAGAATGTATATCTCAAATGCCCTTTGACCTCCACCAATTTCTATAGGCTTCTTGCACTCATCAGTGGAGATCTGAAGACCTGATACAATGGTCAATCAAGTTGTCCTTCTTGAGTATCGTGTTTACAAGGTTTTCAGACTTTGACCTCAAATGACCTTTGATCTCCTCTAATTTCAATGGGCTCCTTGTGCTTGCTAAGAGAATCCACATACCAAATATCACTCTCAGTCATCATGTACTTTATAAGTCATCTTGTTTACAACCTGGCATTACATACACACACGTGCGCACATCAATTTGTCTGAGAAGGTTACTTGCCTGCTACGCGGCAGTCACACACAATTAATTGTCAGCTGGTTAAGCTGTAGGATGGTCAGCAACCTGCTTAGAAACAGCTTTGTATCAATGAATATGTTGGATATATAGCAGCAACTCTCATAGCCAAACACATGGCATTCTAATTGAGTGGCATTAAAGGAAAGTACTCTTAATAAAAGGCAAAGAAGTGGTTCAGTAGTTAGAGTGCGGCTCACAATCCAATAGGTTCCTGGATCAAAATTCTGTCAGGAGCCAGATTCTCTTGACCTATTCAAAAATCACTGCAGTGCAGTGGTGATGTGTAGAGACTTTGGTGGATTAGTTATTTATGTTTTGTGAACTTGGGAAATGAGGTTTGTTCCTGTTCTTCCCTTGGTTTCAAAACAACTTTGTTCGTCATGGCTGCACTGCAGCGATGTTGAATTGGGTGCCTTTGCCTACCTCAGTATTTGAGAAAGTGGTCAGATGCTGGGGCATACTCTCTCGTCCTTCGGATGGGGATGTTAAATGGCGGTCCCGGGAGCAGGAATGGGAACGAATTCTCACCCCTGCCTAGTTATCCTCTGAACACTTATCGAAATGAGAAGGCTTTAACTAAGATCTAACATGGATATGGTCCCAAATAAGCTACTGTAAGGCTTCCTGATCCTTGGGTCTCAAAACTAAACTAATGTTGTCGTAATTGTTCACACTTACCTGCTGTCCAGTTAAGGGAAACAGAACGATGTGTGATAACTAGAATTTTGACATCAGTAGGGCTCTCTGGTGAACCTATAACAAAGTAAAATCAGCTGTAGTGATAAACAAGCTAAACCAAAAGTAAATAGATAAATTGTAAGAATTAAAAGAGACTTTGATCACTGACCCTTATCAATGCTGTCACTCACAACATAATATTAAATCCATCTTAACTTCATAATAACAAAGTACAGGCCATTTTTATTGATACTGCTGTAAACAGCCTCATCTTAAGTAACTTGTAGTGCATACAGGGTTACCATATTTCTATTTTCTATGAAGAAAATTTTGAATTTTAAAGAGGGCTACATTGCTTTTCCCACCAAGCTTCAGTTTTGGAATTTGAATGTCACAAAGAACTTCAAGAAAATCACCACAATTTAGTCTGCCGGAATGATAATATATTTTAGTTGCAAAAAATTGGGATATATAGGAACCAAATATTTATGCTACCTGATTACATGAGTACATGAACCAAGCATGTAGTTAAACCACTTACTTGTACGTTCCACATTGATTTGAAAGGTACTTTTGCCAAGGGCATTGTATGCCTCACAGATGTAGGCTCCATAGTGGAATACTTGTATCTGACTGATGATGAGTCGGCTCTCATAGTGATTGGTATACCTAGCATGCTGTCTGTTATCCAGGGTGTAGTGATGGCTTGTCAGATTCACTTCTGTACCTCCTTTCAGCCATCGAAACCGCACAACAGGAGCACCCTCCACATGACAAAACAATAAAGCGGTCTGACCTCGCGTCTTAGCAACTTTATTTGGAACAGAGTAATCAATTTCTGGTTTATCTGAGCAAAGGATTAGAAAAACAAAAGGGATTTCTGTCAGTATGAAAGTGCAACAGAAGTGATACACCAGTTTGAAATGTTTTTAGAAATTAATCAATATAAAATTTTGGTGCTCACTTACATAATCACATAAATTGTAGCAGTAGCTACTTTGTATTACAAAATGGTTGGTTAACAGGATTGGGTAATAAATTTCATTACAATGCAGTGTATTTTTGCTTTATTAGGTAACTGTTGCTTTGTTGCAAATCAAAGCAACCTATTATGCAAACACAAACATTGTGAAACTTAAAGATTTCTGTCATAACACTCATTATGTTTCAAACTTTGACCGTCTAGAAATGATTTTATTGTTAGCTGCATGAATCACCGGAATGGAAGAAGATCACCACCAGTTTTAGTGTACAATCAAAATTGTTCAATATTTTACCTTTCCTTTGCCTAAAAATGTAGGAAGCTACTACAGAGGTTACTTGTGAATCACAGTTTTGCTGAAGGTCTTGTTGATTTGTACTTGAGTATTTGTGTTTGGTCAGATTGAGAGATGATGCTGAAGTCATGGTTACAGCATCTTGGCTTGTCGGATTCCTAATCAGTGACACAAACAGGACTTCATGCAGGTCACTCACTACAAGATGATGAAAACTGAAGCATTGTTGCTGCACAGTGCAAGTTTAATTACATGTTTGCTTGCTTTAGTTAAAAGCTTGGAAGGCATCTTAAAGTTTGCGGAAGTATGACGTGTTCAGACATCTGCCAATTCTTTTTTCTTTTATTTTTCTTTACAAGGTTTTATCTATATATGCAACTTGCTGCTGTTACCAGTTCATGAAACTCTTTAAGTACTGCTTGATTTATTAAACTATACTAGCTGAATTCTCTCTGGGATACTTACACTGAATAATGACATTGATATCTGTCTTTGCAGCTGGTTCAATGCCATTGTCTGCATGACAGGTGTACATACCAGCATCTGATTTAGAAACATTCTGGATTTGTAAAACACCATTCCCATCTCTGAAGAGGGCAGTATGCATACTTATATCAAATCCTTCACGTGACCAAGTAACAAATCCATCAGGCCTAGGGTTAGCATCTGCAGTGCA
Source organism: Apostichopus parvimensis (assembly GCA_000934455.1). Taxonomy (NCBI): domain Eukaryota; kingdom Metazoa; phylum Echinodermata; class Holothuroidea; order Aspidochirotida; family Stichopodidae; genus Apostichopus; species Apostichopus parvimensis. The sequence goes on along the minus strand of KN887685.1, from coordinate 22,161 downwards.
GACTAAATCCTGGTCTGTGTTCAGAGTTATGGTAATTGAATTCTCTGTAGTTATGGTAGCTGCATCTGTAAGCAAGAAGACAGATCAATGGAACAAAACAGCAGCAACAACAACATTGTCTATATTCATACTATTTTACTGGTTTGTATGGAGAAATGGAACATCAGTATTCTTTTCATTATGAAGATTTTGAACATACTTTGGTATAAGGCAATGATCTGTTGTAAACTTCAACTAAAAGGTTTCTTACAGAGAGAATACCAACTTCCTGAAAAATTGATTACACAAGGTTTACCCATTTTGGTTGTGTTGAATTTTGATCTCCATAAGATCTTGTACATATCAATCATAACAGTAACCTAACATAACACAGTTACTTCCATAGTTCGAATGGAAATATCTCAAAGACCACCCAAACTTGACCTCCAAAAAAGATTCTCATACCAAGCATGAAATCTTATAAATGCCACTCAATAATCTAGAATCTGGTCATGACAAATACACCAACATAAACACTTTAATAGTGCTGTGATCCATATCCTAGGCAGAACAATCTGTCATATTTCCAGTGTTAACTCACTGTGATCTGATTTCCACAGATTTATTTTGCTACATCAACCAATGGACAACAAAACATGTAATCACTGGTATCTACACACAACTACATTACCATGAATTATATCAAGCAACTAATGAGTAGGAAGAATAGGAGTCAAACTTGAGAAAGGAACTAAAACAATAAAAATATAAATGAGATCATAGTAAGACGTAAGTAAACTAGAGCATCAAAGATGCTTTTGTTCAACTCTCATACAACATGGTAGCAATGAATGTGTGTACAACCACCAAGAAACTGAGCTGAAAGCTTAATACCACTATAAACACCCATCACATGCTCATCACTAACCACCAACTTTTTTTCAGACCCTAGGAGTAGCCTTTTATGTGATATTTGCTCTTTGACCTCCTTTGGTTCCAAATGACCTTTGACTTGAAAGTTAAGTACAAACTTTTAGGACCCATCATCTGCTGATCAGAAGACTAAGTTTGATCAAAATCAAGCATACCCTAGGAAATGGTGGTGTTTACATGATTTCCTGTTTTAACCCCAATGGCCTTTTTACTATTAACGGACAACTATTTTCACTCATCATGCTTATAAGTATGGCAAGTTTGATCCAAATCAAACTAGAGCTGGTTAGTAGACTATTTGATTAATGTTGTTTTAACTTCTTTTGTCCCCAAATAACCTGACCTTGAATTGAAGTATGATGACCGTTCATCATCTACTTATCACTATCATCAAGTTTGATGAAAATAAAGCCTAGGAGGTGAAGACTTGAATGCACTTTCACTGTTTGACCTCTTATGACCCCAAATGAGCCTTGACATCCTGTTTGTTGATGAAATTGTTAGCACTTCACCAAGTCTGGTAAAATTCAGCAACGGACCTGTGAGTGGTAGCCTTTCAACCATTGTTGACAAATAGACGGACAGATGCATTGCCATGACAATAGCTTACATAGTTGAGTGAAACAACAGCAATTGTAAGAAAAATATAAACAACAGTTGAACAAAGTAGAAAGATTACAGAAAAGGCTTAAATACTCCAAATTGGATAAAAGAGAGCAGCTCTCCTGTATATAAATGAGTTTTTTAAAGGAGTATTCTATAACTAAGTCTTATTGCAGGATTTCTTAAACTGTACATTGTGTTATTGCACACACAGTGGTTAGCTTAGAATGAAGGAAGCTATCCTTTGCAGTTCTTCTAAAATCATTTCATACAGCTTCACAATAACAAATATCCCTCCAAATTTTCTCCAGGCAATATGGTTACCATGGAAAAGAAACTGGTCATGTATAATGATAGTGCTAAAATGGTAACAGTTGGTATATCTACATTATGCATTACAGGAGAATTCATTGGCTATTTAAATATTTAGAACAAAGAGAATTGTAACTTACATTCAACATTTAGAGTAGCAGTATTGCTCGATTCTCCCACTGAGTTAGACACAACACAACTGTATGTTCCAGCTTCATTCCTTGTAGGAGCTTGAATATGAAGAGAGCCCTCACTTGTTAAAGTATACTTTGTATCATCTCCAACAGTAACATCAACATCATCTTTCTTCCAAGTATGAGTTAGTTCTGATGGGTTGCCATTGGCAGAGCAGTTCAATTTGATGATTCCTTCTACTTCTCTAGTTGTTATGGAAATGCCTTCAGGTGTGGTGATTCTTGGCTTATCTGTCACATCAACAAAAGACCACAGGAATATGGATAGATCTTCTATGATTTATGATAGAGGTCAAATCATTCCATAACATCTATATATCAAATATAGCTGTTTACACACAGAAGTACTAAGCCACCCCTCCCCTTCAAATGACTTATGAACTCTAATACATAAGTGAAAGTGTTGAAAAATGAAAGAGGTCTACTCACAAAGATGAATCCACATGCTAAGTATGAAGTTCATTTCATTTAGTTGTGACGTTTGACATAGACAACAAACTGCTAAGAATGAAACTGTAAAATATGTCTAATTTTCAGGGACTATTCTTCATCCACAAATACAAACAAGATCCCAAAATTACGTTGAATTTGTAAATCAATACATTTATATCTTTCCTTATCAAAATAAAATCAGAAAGCTAGCAGGCTTAGTGATTCCTTGCCTAAGTTTATATCTGGAATAACCTGATTAATAAAGCTACTGAGAAAAATTGGTAGCATGGTGGGCTCATAATTGACGCACTTAAGGATTTGTTTAACGATGTCTATCAAGGAAAAATCCAAATTACTCAACTATAAGCATTTTTCATGTTTATCTCAGAAATGTAATGATCTCAATTTCTCAAAATATCTATTGTTCTGTGCCTACGCAACGTATAATTGAGCAGAATTTGGCCACAAAATGTCTGCCTTGTCTCAAGTTCTTTCATACTCCTAAATTGACACATTTGTCGATAAGCTTACTGTAGTGTAAGCCTAAGTATATATCATTGACTTTGTAGGCTGTTTGCTATGCTCTGAGCCTCTTAGCTCAGACAGGTGAGGTCCCAGAGACTAGTGGTATCATACTGAAGTAATTTTGGTTATTTTGAGTAAGATTTCCAAATGCCCAAAAAATGTGCAAAACTGGGGGGAGGGTGACAAAAGCTTAAAAAAAGCACAATTTGATCAGCATAAACCTGAGATGGATTAAAACTCATCAAATATGTAACTTTGCTTGACTGCAAAAATGTTAGGTTGCCTGCTGTATCGTTGAGCAAGTATTTGAAGGTACGTCAATTACGAAGGTGCGTCAATTATGAAGCCTTTACTGTACTATAGTCAAGTATCAGAGCATCAGAAAGGAGTTCTAGCTAACTTAACCATTATAAAGGTACTACCCTTCTGAAAATTGAGGACAGATGACAGTCATTAGTTCACGTGGAAACCCTCTCAGGCAAATAATAGAACAAAGGTAAAATCCTGTGACAGTTAGTTACATAGACAATCCAATCATCACAGAAATGGTGCTCACAGTTAAAACAATGAAGTGAGGGTTGTTTTGCAGGAAGGTGTTAGATCTGTCATATTGTTCCTTATAATTTAATTTATGCACTTAAGATTTAATGTTGCTTGTCCCACCCAGGCTTTCAGCTATTATGAATGTTTTGTTTTGAAATATAAAATTAGGGCTTTTTTGTTCCAATAACCCTTAACCCCAATATAAAATTGGGACTGAGTAGGTTTCAGAATGGTGACAAATATAGTCTACTACAGACTACTCAAATGAACATTGACCTTAGCAGAAATGAAACGATTCTTCTAATCAGGTGGATCCATGTTAATTGAAGCTTTCCACTTTGAGTTTGAGTGCTTAGAAAGATTTCAGACTTTGAACCCTGTTGACTTTGACCTTCATAGAAACAATATGGTTCTTCTAATCAATGTACTACATATGGAGTTCATCCAACCTCTACTTTTTGAGTTAACATATTTACAAGGTTTTACAAGGTGTTTGGACTGTGACCACTGTTGACCTCAAATGACCTTCCACCTCCCCAGAAAAATGTGAGTACCTTCTACTTAGTATGGTGCATCCACATACCAAATATAAAGTTCATCCACTTTATGGTTTTGAGTTATTAGGTTTATGTTTACAAGGCTTTCAGACTGTGACTTCTCTTGTTTTACAAGGCTTTCATACTTCAACCACTGTTGACCTCAAATGACCTTCCACCTTCACAGAAAATGTTTCTTCTACACAAGATGCTTTAAGGTTTTTGAGTTATTGTGTTTACCAGGCTTGCAGAATTTGACTTTAAATGACCTTTGGAAACAAAAGGGTTCTTCTATTCAATAAAATGCATTACTATGTACATATGGAATTCAACTAACCTCTTCTTTGTGAAATTAAATAGTTTGCAAGGTTTTACAAGGTGTTTGCAAGGTTACAGACTTTGACCTCAATTGACCTTCCACCTCCACAGATAAATATCAATTCTTCTACTCAATATGGTGCGTCCACATACCAAATTTGAAGTTCATCCACTTTGTTCATCCACACAGTTTTCTATCTATCATGTTTACAAGGCTTGCAGGCTGTGACCTATATTGACCTTTAATAACAATAGGGTTCATCCAACCTCACTTTATGAGTTAACATGTTTGCAAGGTTTTCAGAATTTGACCACTGTTGACCTCAAATGACCTTCCACCTCCACATACCAAATACGAAGTCCATCCACTTCATCGTCTTTGAGTTATCATGTTTACAAGGCTTTCAGACTTTGATCGCTCTTTACTTTAAAGGAAAACCCTCCCGGTGGTTACTTGCCTGAAACACATTAAACATGCAGCACAAGAGTAGTTTGCAAGTTAATCTGAGCTGAAGTTCATACTGCATTACCTAAGCCAACCTTTGACCTCCACCTAAAACAACAAGGAGGTTCCACTACATATGGGGAAGTAAAATCAGCATAAGTTTTCACATCTTCATTGAGACCTAACCTTTAGAAATTTCCTAGAGTTTGACTTCAGTAAACCTTAAATATGCGTTCAACTATACCACAATTGTTGAGCAACTTTATAGTACAATTGGGTTATCACCATGCATATATCTCTTTTGAAAAAAGTAAATTTCTCAAAATAATTACTTTTCATATTTTGACCTCTGCTGATCCCAAATGACATTTGATCAACACCCCCAAAAAATAGGTTTCTTGTACTCACTATAAGAAAGACATGCCAATGTGAGCTATGTGATGTAATCTATCTTGGGATATTGTGCTTACAAGGTTTGTGTAAATTGTGTATATATCCATTACAGAGTGTGACCTTTGATGACCCCAAATAATAAGATTCTTGCACTCATTAAAGGTGTGAGAAATGTGAGAAATGCAGATGTTACATATCTTGAGATACTGTGTTCAAAAGCTAGGGTGTCACATACACACACCCCCACACTTGACTGCATAGGTTACTTGCTTG
>KN887684.1:66645-97534 GCA_000934455.1 Apostichopus parvimensis | reverse complement strand
TGCTTATCACCCTCCGGTTTCTTAGAATTTCCTTATGCTGTAATTACACTAAAACATAACACGTTCGAATCTTTGCTATTAAATTAAATGTTTTAAACAGATGACGAGGCTTTAACCGGTAATGCCCAAAAATATTCACTCCACAAAGCATTAACAAACATTTTGTCTTTCTTTCTTTATTCCTCATTGGTTTTGCGTATAAATGCAGCTTTATAAATCCTCTCTCTTAAGCGAAGAAAAAAAACAAATGGAAAAAAAAAAAGGTGAGCAAACAGTGCATTTATAACCAGAGTACAAGCAGCCTTTCTGACAAGAGCATTAGCATGGATCAGAGTTAATGGGGTGTCAAGGCTAAACGATACTGTTATCTAATGGAATATGTTATGTACAAAAACTGCATTTCATTAGCAACAAATGGGGGGGGGAGGGGGGATAAGTAAGGTTGGCATTATTTTTGCAATTACTGGGTCTTTTTGTTTCGCTATATTGACAACAGTATAAATTAAATGTCCCTGGAAATGGACAGGAAGGTGAAGAATTAGGCTGAAGATTACAGAATATACTTTGGACTGAAATTCAGATATTATAAGCTAAGATATTACTGCTTACTCGTACATGAAGAGAGAGGGGTTAATTGATTCAGTGACTGAATGAATTAACCTCTCTCTCTTCATGTACTTGTAAGTAAGCAGTACATGTCTTAGCTTATAATATCCAAGTTCTAATCCTACACTAGTAAGGTACTTATGGCATTAACGGTCAACTTTAGGACACAGAAAGGCGGTGCTTCGACAAGCCGAGACAAAAGAGGGCTGGTGGCTTGGTCAAGTCAACCTACAGTATAGGGATCATATAGGGAATCATTTATCCAGTAATAATAACCTCGTTCAATGTTTCAGGCTGGTCAAATTGCATGTACAAGCTCAGAGGTGTACTGTAGTATACTGTACTGTGTATTGCGGTTTGTTTAATACCCAGAAACTCTAGTATTTTCTAGGAGACGAAAAATTCAGAGCCTCCATACCTACACAAACTTTGAACACTAAATTATTCCCTGCCCGCACACCCCCCCACACCCCCCCTCCTCTCCAGATCAATTTGCAGACTTTCTTCTTTTACAAATTTTCCACACTGCGACAAAACTTTTTGTATCTCATTCTCAACTATTGCTTGGTGTGTGTGTGTCTTTCAACTGTTTCCATGGAGGTTTTGCCCACACTTGACAAATGACAGCACTAAGTCTACTATATAATATCGAAGCATATAAATTTGAAATGGTGTGCAGAGCACGACGACGAAGAAGGAAGGAAAAGGAAAAAGAAAGAACTCCTAACATATTGATATTTCTTCCCATTCTTCATTTCTTTCCCAATTTTTATTGCATCTGTGCTCGAGCAATCAAATATGTACGTGTGTTTTGTTGAAAGTTCCAACAACAAAGGAATCAATAGATTTTCTTTTGTTTGTTTCCGACAGTAGAAAAGGGTTGGGTTATGAAAGAACCATACCAATTAAATGAGTCTCTGAAGGCTCACTTTGCCTTCTATATTAAGAAGAGTTTGCTTTCAACACAGACCTAGTTTTTTTTATTTTTATATATAGTTACATTTAGTTTGGTACAAAAAAAGGAACTTCTTTATTCAAATTTGTAACTCCACATGAATGGTGACAGCACCGGGCGATACTTTAATTAACCATGGGGATACTTTAAATAATAATGGCAGCAAAGTTGCCTATCTATCCCATTCCAACATAAGTGTTTATTGATACCTGTCAGCAAATATCAAACTAATAACTTCCTGATGTCAACTTAAACTACTTTTATAAATAATAATGGCAAAGTTGCCTATTTTTGAGAAATGGACATGCAATAATTTGCCTTGGGTACTTGCATTAAAGCAGCTTTATAAGGATATAATTTGTAAATATTGTAATGGGTGGCTCTTTCTAAATTTTCTTTTCGTCTTTTCCATCCCAAACAAAAGTGTTTATCGATACCTGTAAGCACACATCAAATTAATAACTTCACAATCTCTGATGACTTCTGATGTCAACCTTAAATACTTTAAGTAATAATGCCTCTTTTTGAGATGGCCGTCCAATATTTTGCCTAGGGTACTTGCATTTAAAGCAGCCTTATACGGACAAGATTTGGACATACTGTACTGTAATGGGTGGCTCTTTCTTATTTTTCATTCCTTCTATTCCATATCTGCAACAGAAGTGGTTATTCATAAACAAATATCAAACTACTGTAATAACTTAGTTATCTCTGATGACTTCTGATGTAGACTTTAAAACTGGTGGCTGTGCTAGAAAGAGGGAGTGATGATGCAGTAGCCTTGAAGTACAGTAGGAGTGTAGCGTTGTGCAGTGCTAACAGGCTAGACAGATCAATGGGACTTGCCTCAGGGGGGCACAGATACCTACCTGTAAGGAATAATCTAGGGTTCACATTTAGCGGTGCAGTGCTAACAGGCTAGACAGGCACAGATACCTACCTGTAGGGAATAATCTAGCATTCACATTTAGCGTTCACATTTGGACTTGACAAACTTAATAGGTGAAACGTTGATTACACCTAATATTTGTAATATAGCATTTGGACTGAGAGACAAAGGTGTCCATAGTTGTAATAATCCTTTGCGTCACAGTTGTTGGTTTTGAAGGATGGTTCAGACCATGTTTGTTTATATTCATCTAAAGCAACTGTACACGTTGTTTATATTCATTATAGACTATCTAAAGCAACTGTACGGTGGTCGTCTACAGTACAGCTTTTCAATTCTTACATTTCATACACGTTAGCACGACCTCTGCCAGTAGTCACAATGGTGTTACCACTATGGAAATTTTTGTACCTTTACGAAGGAAAAATGAGGCGATGTGACAATCCAAGGAGGGGAAAGCAAAGAGAGCTGTTCACACCTTTATGGTCAAACATTTTAAATTATAAGACCAGTGTGAACATTGAGTGTACATCTGAGTGTGCATTGTATATACATACAGTATATACTGTTTCTCTTTGGATGTGATACTGTTTTGAATCTCTCTAGAGATTCATCCTAATACAATGTGGGTGTTATAGAAACTGGCCTACACTCGTCATTTCAGGAGAATCAAAAGTAAACTGAAATTAAAGCATATGCGTGAACTTAATTCACACTGACAACAAACAAGGCAGATCAGTTCTCGAAATAATGAAATAATCTTTGGTTATGTACTTGAACGCTGGTCAAGACACCTCAGACATACAGAGAAAATCAATGGGCTAAAAAATAGCTGTGAACAGCTAAAGCAAGTTCAATTAACCTAAAGTATGAAGGAAAACTCTCATAAGGACTTCATTCATCACCAGTGAATAACTTGAGCAATGTCGCTGGAGTTTTTTTTTTTTTTTTTTTCCCCTTCTTGTTTTTTGAGAGGGAAGAGATTACTTATTATTACACCAAATGCCTCATGTACGTTGACATTTACTGTAGCCAAGAAATTCTCGTACTTCATACATACATAGTTTCCCTTAAAATTCTATTAATCTGTTGTTGTTGTTGTTGTTACATTATAAAAGTATGCAAAATGTCTATATGATGGTGTTATACTACTGCACTACCACAGATACAGTTAACATACAAGTTGCAATAGGTTTGTATTCCTCCTGTCTCTCGCTCTCTCCGTCTCTCGTCTTCCTCGAGAAGCAATCCTCATCATCTTCACTGCCCATTGCTGCTGATGGCAAGTCATTAAAGAAGGCAGTAAAGCAGTTTGATTGTCATGAATGTTTGGGGAAAAGGGTATCGATTTTGGGTATTTCAGTAGCTATGCATCTACCTTGTTCTTTTGTATCAAATTTGTGGATAAGTTATTGAAAGACTGGGAGATATTAAAAAAAAAAAAAAAATATCTGAGGGAAAAGAAAGGATGTTCTTATTCAGAGGGAGAGAATATATTTTCTTTTCTCTTTTGTAGACAATTGACTATTATGACCAAAAGCACTGAAAATGAATACTGGGCGTATCGAGGACAAGTTTATATTTAGTTGCGTAGAAATAAAATATAATTGTTTTTCGTCTAAACAATGAGCATATATGTATACAGAACAATATTGCGATATGAATGTGGCAAGACTTTATAATGCACCAAAGTTTTTTTTTACAGAAATAATGTAAAAACACTGCAGTTTACTTTGCTCATCGGATCTAAAATAAACAGTAAACACTGTATAATTAAGTAGTCTTAATCTTGCATTGTGTGATATTTAGTTACTGTATTTATGTAAGAGTGTACCATGTCAAAAGTCTAACAGAAATAGTGTAATATTGTCCTGATAGTGCTGATCTATGGGGACAAGTTATAAATTACAAGCTGGAGCAGCTGAATCTCAATACTCTAAAAACAGTACTTACTAGTGCTGTACTGTACATTGCTGTTGGACGTAAAGAAGACTTCGTGACATACAGACATTGCGACATTTTGGGTCTGGAGGCGCATTAAAAAGTGACAGTAACTACTACATACGAGAAAACACAGAATTTAAAACTTTTAACAGACACGGTGGAATAGTCTCCTGATATAGTGAAACTACGGGGACAGTTTATAAATGATAGATGAGATCGAAGGGAAGGAAAATGCCAATGAAGCATTCAATTCCTTTCGATTTCCCTCGTCATCTCTCATCATCACACATACCTGTACCATAGTTTGGTTTTACATGTACTGTACTTCTTCATACACAGAGTGATCGGACTAACTTGACGGTATCTCTCATAACGAAATGCGTTGTACTTTACGTACCTCCCACTGTTATGGCGAACAACACACACGCTTTTCGTATCTGCAACACCTATACTAGTGACACAGTAATGTACGGTACCACAAGCTTCTCAGGCTGTATTCTGTCTACCGAACATCATCTACTACTACTGTTCACTGTGCTTGTGAAATCGTGGATATACAGTACAGCTTAATTTGACCCTTAACCCTCTTTTTATAGCCATTTTGCATCACATCATCAAAACGGGTCACAAACTCACATCCTCCCCCAAAAGAACATCAGACGTGCTTACATCTGTCAGCTGGTTGATTTTAAGAAAGTCTTTGTTTTTGCTGGGGGTTTTTACTTCTAATTTTTTTCTCTTTTTCCGGCTCCTTTTCGTTTATTCCGCAGAATATCGCATCTGACCTATCCTTTGGATTTGATCAATTTAATTAGACTGCCGGCATATGGGAGGCAGTAATGTTGGAATAAGATCTTCATGCTTGTTAGATGACGACTAATCAGATTAAACTCATTCGCCAGTATTTGATTCGGCTGTAATTACTTTGACCCGCTGGTAGACATACAAAACGGATCCATAATCGGCAAGAGAAACAATGTCAGCCTTGTTTATCTGCCTAAGCCAAAATCAGATGAATGGCAGACTTGGATGATGTTATAAACTGATTATCCTATCAAGAAATATTCGCTAGTTACTCACAAGAACAGCAACGACCACTCGCTGAGAGTAAATGACGCACAGCAAATCTCATTTTAACTTGTTCTGTTCTGTTCTCTTTTTTTTTTCAATGCTTTTAATCACACGTAAAGCGATATTTTGAAAGACGTTTGTTCCAATACAGCTTGAAAGATATTCGAACAGTCCTTACTGTTTGGGAGAATGACTGTAAGGCATACAGTACCTTACAACTCTTTCAGTATGGTACTCATTCTGTTTCTTCCCCTTACCCCCCCCCACCCCCCTCCCAAAAAACACACACACACATTCACTTGTAAAATTTCAGTTTTCAGATAGCATTCCTACCTGTAGTAAAACAGCCTGTTTTTCCTCTATTGTACAATTATTCATTTTGGAAATTCAACCAGATTATATTAAGCTGAAAATTACTTTGCTGTTTTTGGGTTGTTACTATCCAAACATTAACTACTATCCGCTTTCAATCGAACTTCAGGAATGGGAGAGCGGTGACGTCATCCAAAAGATACTGTAGCATAAAATATTGTTGGATTCTGCTGAGACGACATAACATTTTAACAAGGACCTACTTTTTTACACTATTAACACATCCTTACCCCATAATCTGAGATTTTGGGTATGTAGTCATTTTCTTAAGTTTACTCAACTGCGTTTATTTTTATTTTTTTATTTTTTTTGGGGGGGGGATGTTATTATTCGATACTACAGTATTTCATGCACTCCATCTTAAAGGCGTTTTGTTTCAAAGTTTCCTCCTCGCTGCAAATTTGGAGTAACTGTACATACGTAGGGAAATTAATTCATTTCCTCAGGAAATGAAACAGTACAAACAGGGTTTTTCATTTTTTGACTCTTTTCAAATTTCTTTCACAAATAATTATTATTATTATTGTTCTCAAGAAAGACCGAGCACCTTATTTATAAACTTAACCGGTGTACGACCACCTTTGTAAACCCCAGCACTTTGTCTTGAGCCGTTGCTCCACTGATTCAACTGCAGAGGTAATGCAAATTTAGTCATACAGTGTCACACATTTGTTGTGTAAGCTACGTAGTAACCTAGAAACACTATACAGTTTCTATGCTACAATGTCCCACAGGACATTTATCAGATTACCCAAAACAATCTTAGTCTACAGAGTATTGTAGCTTTAAGAATGTTTCATCGTATTCTGTCTGATTCTTTCTTGAATACTTTCCTCCCATCTTGACAGATCAAAAGAACACTTTCCAAACCTATCCTTTCATTTCAAATTCCATTTCAAACTTTATTATCAACTTTGCTTCTTTCATCATTCATGCTGCTTTTACCAGTGGAAAGCCCTAAGACATAAAAATTAGAAAAAAAAGAAGCATACATGACAAAAAGCTGCTTGCAATCTTGACTGATTCTCTGATATTGACATATAAAAATTGGGTCAAATTGATGAAATGGGAGCAGTTCGGACAAACACGAGAGAACGGCAACAAATTTCAAACCTCTAGATCAATGAAAAGTTTGTATGCAAAAATGGATTATTTACAGAGTGTATCTTTATTTCTAGTGGTATAGTCACTGGGTAAAAACCATAGTTAACGCCAAAAGTGGGGCATCTTAAGTCATAACTTTGTGGACTTTCTGCAACTATTTTACATGCGAATTGCAGATTGGTAAAAACGTTCGCTTTTGTAGTAGTAAGTTAGTATACAGTAGTATTTACCATTCAATTTTTTTTATATTTTTTACCATGCATTTTCGTCGGAGCAGTCCTGTCTGACCTAGGATGTGGGAATAAGTGGATGAATTTATAACTGTTCACAACAAAAGATGTCTATGGAGTTTGTTGAGCAACTAAATAACAGTAGTAAATTAAGCTCATTTTACACAAATATAGAAACTTTTTTTTATCAATGTCGTAATGAATGTATGCCAACCGCTTTCGTACACTCTGAGATCTTTGTTGATCTCACACAAATTTAAATTGTTACGACTCCCTACTTTACTTGATTAGCTCTCTCCTTCATAGTTTTCCTATTGCGTGTTTTTCTAAATATTACTTCAACAACAAAAACTACATGGCAGACACCTCCACATGTATGAATTTGCATCATGGATCCTTGAAAATACATCATGAAAATTATGGCCGTTAAATGTTTTATAAGAAACAGATGGGAAGAAAACCTACATCCGATGGAATTGTTCAAAGAAAAAAAAGTGGGAAATCGGGAAAATGCAATGGGAGAGGTATCTATGGCATTGTTTGAATTTACATAAGCAATTATACCATCATGATAGGTTATAGCGCATGTCACTGCAAACATGTTGTAAATTACTGGTGCAAATATAGCCACATTCTTTGGCAAACAATATACCCAAAAAAATATCTGCAGTGATACTAGGGCTGTATAATTTTATGAATTTTGATGAAATTATTGGAAGATGAGAAGATGAGAAGAAGGAGAAGAAGAAGAAGATGAAGAATGGGGAAGGTTTGTCCCGGTACGTAAAGCAAGATTCAGTGTAGTATTCAGCATTATGTATTATTAAACCACATTAATAACATAAATTTTACCTACATAGAATTGACAGAAATCAAAACGTTAAAGCAAATCTTGCTAAAAACACATGTAGTTTTCTTCCTGGGTGGTAGATTCTGAAGGAAGTGAAAGTGGGCGGTGCCCGGAGAGCAAGGGGGCAGTGCTAAAAAACGTTCCAATGTGTAGTTAGGTAGATAGGAAAGGGCGAATGTGGAGTGGGAGACAGGTAGGAGAGGAGCGAAGTAAATCAAAAGAACTACAGAGCATTATTTGTGCTAGTTTTTTTTTATTTTAAAAACAACTCCTGTTTGGATAGTACTTTCATATACTTTTCCTGATAGCATCAAAAGATAAAACATCCAACGAGGATAAAACCCTGCCATATCTCACAGATTGCCTAATGTGTAACACTCTCAAGACTCTTACTTGTACATGTACTGTAGACATATCGATGCATCATTTTTCTTTATGTTAAATGTTAAAGCACCTTGCAATGTTATGGTTATTTTTGCAACAAGTTGAAAATGCTTCTGTATATGCAACTTTAGACAAGACCACTCAGACTTTCATTTATTGTACGAGTGCCTCAAAATGCATTGTGGGTATTTTTTAACCAAACTTGGTATGTACGGTATGTATTTCTTTTTATTTGTTTTTCTTCGTTGGATCTCAATTTCCGATGTTCGTTGCTTAAAGCAACAGCTACTCGTAACACTTTGACCCTTAACACTACTGCAGTCATGTAGAAAGAGTCACTGACTAAACATATCAGTACAGTACAGTACAGTTTTACGGTAGAGAATTACAACTAATATTGTCAAAGTCATTTGAGGAGGCCTTGCCCTCATACAACACTGATACAGCTTCGAACATTTTTTTTCACGCTCATGACCATGAAAGCCATACATCGATAAGCCAAGACGGCCATCTTGTAAGCCACAGAACAAACAACAGCCAGCAGCCTGTTGCTATGGTTTCCGTCCAATACACTCCACCACTCTTTGGCAAAGAAGCCGCCTCTGTCAGATGGAGTCGTTCCCACAAACCGACTTCTTCATTAAAGACATGCAATTTTGCTAGCTATCATTTATTAGTATGGATTTTATTTTTCCTTTGAAAAATGAAATTCGGAAGTGTGCATCAAACTATGGTGAGTAAACACTGCTTGAGTAAATAAAGAAATTGAGATAAAAAAGATACAAGGGAAGAAAATAAAAAAAACAAACCGAACGACTCTTATTGAATGAACTCCGAAAAAATCCTTGAGGGCAAAAACAGCAGGGTAGTTAAATTAACAGAGATTACACTTACCAGTGTCAGCGCAAGAAACTGGATTCAAGGTTCACTGGGAAATTTATCAAACTTCATTGCTCATGGCAATTTAAATTTTTTATACTTTTTATTTTTTTATTTATTTGTTGACATCACACCTTCTGTCACCTGTCTCCAAAGTTTAACACCAGATAAGGACAATATAACAGATTGAGTGCTTTGTGCAATAATTACAGTACACTGCATCTTCACACATTAAGACCCTGAAAAATTAAGAGGGAGAGCAGCGGCAAAAATGAGACGACTGTCAAGAGCGACGACGAATCGAAGGCACATTCCAGTCACAGAAATAAAAGGCCCATTTAGCACACAGTGTCAAGATTGTTGAGAACTTCACAATGAACATTGCTTGGAAAATGTGAGAATTTACTGTTTGAATATAGTAGTCAACTGGCACAATAGCAAAGTGAATAAAAAAAAAAAGTAGAAGTTGAACTACGTAGTCTTGCTTGAAGCAATCAAAAACAGTGTTGCATCTTTGGCATGTACAGTTACAAATGGGATCACGGCACGAGATAATTGTTCGAGTCCCTTAATTCGAAGCAGCCTTTCGAGATGGGTTCAGCTGAAGTTTTTACTGCTTTGATGATTATAATTTATAACTACAGATAAATATCCAACATCAATGTCAATCATAAACCTCATCAGCCAACCTTTTTTTTTTAACAAGGATAAAGTATAAACTGTCACAAATCTTGAAAATTCCACACTTTGTTTCCTACCTGTACATGTGATTAATACTAATGTGAAAAGTGCCCCACTGATGATATGATCATGATTGAGTCGACTCGATAATTCTTCTCTTACCGACCATCATTTTGGTGCAAAAATACCCCGAGGGGCATGTCTCAATTTGATTCATTGCCATTTTTAATATATAGAATATATTTTTTGAGTAATATTTGGAAGGTTTTGTAAATCGCTGACTGAAAGGCAAGTTTCGTAACGCACGATTAGAACGTTACAAGATACACCATTTATGAAGCTTGCGAAAAAATGTCGAAAGCAAAGTATAGTAAAATTCATGTCAAAAAACAAACTTTACATGTATATAAATTTTCTCCATTGTAATGATTTTGTAATTTATATATTTCTGTAATAGCATTTCTTCAGGAACTTAACTACAAACAAAGTTTGTACTCTATAAATATGTTAATATGTTAACTGAATGACCTAATTTAGATCCCATCCCCGGGTTTGAGATTATAGTTTCATTTTAGCAATGCAAAAATCATTTGAAATAAAGACATTTTACCCCCATTTATTTTTTCTCCCTCCCATGTTTCAATGACACATGTAATAGTCATAGATCAGAGCACTACAACCATACAGTATTTTGGGTCCCTCTGTTTTGTTTTGCAACGGAATACAGACAGACAGGGTATTAAACATACAATTTACCAAATAACATGTTTCATGTCGAAAAACACAAAAATTGCAACTGCAGCACCATCATATAGGCCTAAATGTTATCTACATGGAACCCCTCAAGACTTACAGTTTAGGAATACATTTGATGGATGGATAATCATGAAACGACATATTTAAATAGTTTGGATGTCATAACACCATCCCATGATGGATAATGAAACAGAGGGATGCACCCTTGTGTCAAAAGACTAACAGTACATGATGAATCTACGATTCTGTTGTTTTTATGGGTTTTTTAATAGCCAAAAAAACATGCTCATATGGCAAACTGCCTCCCTACTTTATGCTGAATATATATATACACAAGGGAGTATTTGTAGAGGAGAGACAGAGAAGTCAGAAATCATGTTAATTTAATAAAACCTTAAAAAATACTGCTAAGGTAAAGATTAGTATAACTTTGGTGATAATGGTATCTTTTTGACAACATTTACAGTGTGCAAAGTTGGTATCACTACATTGTAGTTGTAGTGATATTTTGGGTAATATTTGGGTGCTTACTTCTCTCAAACAGTGTGCACATCAGGGAGGTGTGGGTTTTTGCTTTTTGTTTGCACAATCTACCATAAAAGTGTGTTTTGACAATAACTACTGTAAGCATCACAACCTCATTAATAAATAGCTTTCCAAACGTAACATGCCACTATCATATCCTCAATCTTTGCCTAGCTCTGTGTTTTTCACACTGGATAATTTTCATTGCGGCAATCCTCTCTTCAAGCAGACTCTCTCTCTCTCTTGTGACCGGCAGATGGTTCAATAACTTGCCACCTTCCAACCCTAGCAGATACAACATTGGTAGAATCTACAGATTTTCATGTTGTATCAACCCGGAGACAATTCTCATAGGCTTCCATGAACATCTCCAGATTAATCTAAACTCGCCCACGGATGTGTGTTTGATCGCTCTGATCACTCGGAAATCACGACTGTCATTTTACTGAGTGTGAACTTGTAGACCAAGCTACTGTATGACACTTCACCCCAAGCTTCACTGAATTCTCCCCACTTTCCTGTTTGTAATGAAATCTTCGAGATGCCACCTTTCAACCCTTAGCTTGGTGACGGAGCCAACTGCCGACTTGGAAATTGAGAAGATTAAAGATGGCACTGCCCTGTAAAAGGTTCTACATTCACACAGACTCGGGATTATCATGTTACGTATCACAGCACAACGACCAACCTTTTTGAGTCTGGTGGCAGCATTTTAAAAGATTCTGTCTAGATTCAAATTCTGGACTACTGCTCAGTCACAGTATGAAGTACTTGCTATGGATGGAATTACTGGATTACATATCATACCATTCTAGCCTATTGGGTTAAACCTATGACCTAATGTTACTGGATTACATATCACACCATTCTAGCCTATTGGGTAACCTATGACCTAATGTTACTGGATTACATATAACACCATTCTAGCCTACTGGGTAACTTATGACCTAATGTTACTGGATTACATATCACACCATTCGAGCCTATTGGGTTTAACCTATGACCTAATGTTACTGGATTACATATAACACCATTCTAGCCTACTGGATAACCTATGACCTAATGTTACTGGAGTACATCACACCATTCTAGCCTACTGGATAACCTATGACTTAATGTTACTGGATTACATATCACACCATTCTAGCTTAACTGGATAACCTATGACTTAATGTTACTGGATTACATATGACACCATTCTAGCCTACTGGGTAACTTATGACCTAATGTTACTGGATTACATATCACACCATTCTAGCCTGTTGGGTTAAACCTATAACCTAATGTTACTGGATTACATATAACACCATTCTACCCTACTGGATAACCTATGACCTAATGTTACTGGATTACATATAACACCATTCTACCCTACTGGATAACCTAACCTAATGTTACTGGATTACATATAACACCATTCTACCCTACTGGATAACCTATGACCAAGGGTTGAAATAAACGGGCGCCCAGGCGCTATTCACGCCCGCAAGCACTAAAATAGCGCCCCTGGACATGAAAGTACAATACGCACGGGCGCTACTTTGTCGGCAAATAAGCGCCTGCATACTCCTGTAAATATCAGCCTTATCATGCGCTGCACAGAAGCCTGAAACTACATTGCATGCTACTTGCTAGTGTTATATAGTAACTGCTAGCGATTTGACAAATCACTGATCGATCGAGTGCATGCACATGCAATAGCACTGGTGCACATGGTTTATATATCGCACAGCACCTGTACTGATACGTACGTACATGCCGTACTTGAATTTTGTTTCTCCTTTTAGCTCCTGGTAGTGAGAAAATAGCTCCTGGTCCTACTGAAATTGCCGCGAACCAGGAGCCACTTTTTTAGAAAGTGGCCCCTGGTCCACAAATCCTTATTTCAACCCTTGCCTATGACATAATGTTACTGGATTACATATAACACCATTCTACCCTACTGGATAACCTATGACATAATGTTACTGGATTACATATAACACCATTCTACCCTACTGGATAACCTTAATGTTACTGGATTACATATAACACCATTCTACCCTACTGGATAACCTATGACCTAATGTTACTGGATTACATATCACACCATTCTAGCCTACTGGATAACCTATGACCTAATGTACAACTCCCCTTCTCTTACTATCCTTCAAGGATTCCTTGTGTGAACATGCTTTCACCAAAAGACCATTTCTTTGGTGCATTTCTTCCATTTTGGTTTTGAATTTTATTCTGATATTTCATTCTACAGGATTCAATGTATTCCAAAGGTGGTCATTGAGAACTGTAGTCATTACAGAGACAGAAAACAAGGAAAGAGTTGGATTTCTAGTATCACAAATGTTGTTTTCTTTCATGTGTGAGTTCAAAGTTTGGCTGTCAAGTTTTCATTTCCATAAGTGCTTATTCTGCCTGGTATAATGTATCCACTTAATTTGCCTTCCATGTCTTTTATGTAAACATAAAGAAGGGTGACAATTTTAACTAATTCTTAAGAAGACTGCCCCATATTTTCACTTCTCTGCTCCTTGCTTTCAAAGCTATAATTACTCAAAACAGAAATTTACAATATAGAAAAAAATTAAGCAGAATAGTAGGTGTTCTACTGTTCTATTTACCCGAGAATCAAAAAGTCTTCACATTTGGATATTAAATGTCACCATGTTTCTAATCAAGCAAGAGACCCCCAGATGTTGCCATTATTTTGCTAACAACAAAGCTCGCATTACATCTTAAGAGGAAGGAGCCCTAGCTCTCACAGTTCTGACCTACGACCTTATACAAAAAAAATTTCCTCTTCAAAACACAATTACACTTCATCATCACTGATGATAAATAAGTCAAAACTGGTTTATGTTTATCGCCCGCACTTAGGCACTCACTCAGAATTCATTGGAACAGATCTAACTTCAAACAGTTTCCTTTATGGGAAACCTCTTTCTCCGTGCCAAAAAATGCAACTAGCAAAAGTAATCTACCAGACAATTGTCATCTCTTTAAGATTCAGGGCGAGGTGCATTACTACATAATGTAGATACAACTTCAGCAAACTCAGCTTCCATTAACTGCTGTTTTTCTTCTTTTTATCGATTCTTTAATAAACCCAAGCGAACATCTACTCGACAGGAAAAATTATAGACTAAAGATATGTTGCCATGGTTACTAACATGTCTTTTCAACTTCTCCCATTGTTACAGCAAATCACAGGGAGTTGAGGATGGGAGGCTAAAATTGCATAAAGTTTAATTGGTTGTCCATTATGCTTTTTTAGATGGCAGACTCTTTTTTCCCTTTTCATCAAAACCAGGTTAATTATGCCACATTATAAAGTAAGGCAACACAGAAAAGTTACAAAAAATAACAAGGTTTGGAAAAAAACTTGTACAGAGAAGGATGGGAAGAGTTATGAAAAGTTAATGAAGGAAACTATATTTTACCATATTTTTTTTAAATTTGTTTGTAAAGAATTTAACAGTATGTTACCATATATGTATGTTGTTATATGTGCAGCAGAGTATTGCAATGGTTATATCTCTATTTGACATACTTTGTTTTCATGCAAATGTAATCAATCTGTGGCTAAATTCACTCACTTATTACAAGAAATATGTCGTAAAAGACCAGAGACTACATAAATGAGACAACTTTTGATTCTCAACAACTTGTCATGTAGCAGTACATGCTGCTGTAGAGACAATTGTCTTCATACTTGGTATACTAGGAACATTTCAAACTTTTGATTCATTTTTCATTTTCTTACAGTGTACATCTGGACAATACTGGGCAGCTTTGAAGATGTTTCTAAATAAATGTTTAGCCCAACTCACAACTGTTTATCAACAGTAAACAAACAAACATCCTATCTGAGAGAGTCACTGAACTATCCATTTCTTAACTTTTGTTGCACAAAATTTCAATGAAAATGGGTTATATTTCAGTATCAAGAACTTACAAAATTTGGTGACTTCATGGCATTCTTGTGCATTTGCTCAAAGTTGATAACAACTGTGAGTGGTGTTGAAAATTTAGAAACATTTTAAGAGTGCCAAAAATCAAAGCTCCTCCAATCAGTTGCTTACTTTACATGGAAACTGACTTATTTTACATGTTTTGTTACATTTATTTTCACCCAAATTGTCAGAATTTTATACATCATAAGAGGATAGTGGATAAAGTGGGAGTTCATTCTGTACTTTTCCTTGGCAATTTTTCAAACCGGGGGAAATTTACAACATATGGAATGAGTCCAAATACAAATAAGTATATAAGTATTAATAAATCAAAATAAGCCAAACTCTGCGGAATTAGCAAAGCCCTGAAAACGAAATTGAATTCATGGTGGTGGTGACCTTGCCAATAACTTAAAATAACTGGTTCCTTACTAGAGGTATATAATACAAGTAGAGCTACGTAGTACTGTAACTGGGAGGTTCTAGGGAGTTAAGGAATTATGTCGAGGTCTGCTTTTACCAAAAACCTTCACATCTGGGTGAGGATACAATTGAACGTAAAATTAAATATTGATTACTTGACGTTTCAAGTACGTTAAAGTGTGTCAAGGTCTTCCGCCGATGCCCGCCATCCGAGAGCTAATGAACATGGAATCCTTCGGGCTAGGTGAAGAGTTTCATGTGGGAAAGAGTCATAGTAAAAGAAATGTCCCACTTGCACACACGCACACTCAAAATGAAGTTAAAATCAAATTGAAAACGTGTGCTCTTTGGTACTGAACATGGGTGTTGTCAATTACAGTAATACAACAGATTGTAGAAGGACTTATTGCCAACTAAATAACTGTATATCCGACAGAGTGACCGTCATAATTCTATATGAATTAGAAAAAATAACAGAGAGGTCAAAGAACAGGAGGGCATGAGTGACCATTTGTTATCATGTCAGAGCATACTGTACATCCACTGTACATCCACACTGGTGATGTTCAATTTAACAAATCGGAAATTATACCAAAGCCACTAAAACTATAAAAGTTGCTTACTTGATATATAGAGCTGGTCAAGGAAACAGGACAGATTCTTTCAAGCTGATGAATAAAAAGAAAAGAAAAATTATCAAATAAAAAATTTTCAATCTGGTGTTGAGGTTTTGTTTTTATCAACATGCATTATTTTTTCAACGAGTAGAATTTGTTAAAAATTATGGCAAAGGAAATGATTGTTATGAGTGCAACAGTTCAAAAAAAGAGAAAACAAACAGATTTTCAATCATCAAAATCAAATTTTAGTATCAGAGGCAACATCTTTATTTCCATAATGAAAGTAACATAATTTTAATGAGCATTGAGCAACAAAATGAATACCAAATCTGAAGAATACTGTCAAATGTTATGATGTTCAAGATACAGAAAAGCTCACACTCAAAATGATGTGGATTACTGGTAAGCCTGTACATAATATATAACTACATCGGATCCATTTTTCCAGAGAAGAAAAAACCAAAGATGTCATTTCTACCTCAAGTAAACAGGTACTATAATAGGCATCCGTCACCATGGTGACCAAAGTCAGGCGCACTTTAGACAATGCTCCCATGCCTTCTAATGAGATTTGCTTGGCACGCAACAAAACTAACGACAGGGATACAAGAGTAAGTGCCACAATGGCAAGTAGCAAAACAGCACCTGCTGTCAATTCTAATAATGTGCTTAGGAACACAAATTGAAGCTTGCAGCTAAATTAAGGAGAAATGTGCACTTTGCTCGAGTAAAACTTCTGCCGTCTCTCAGACACACAGACATCAATTTAAATTTCACAAGAATAAACGCATATACAGTTTGGGATGGATCGAAACTTTTGTGTCTATTGCAACAATCACTGCTATTCTGTAACTGTAACCATTGGTTGGAATTTTAAATTCGGAAAAGAAAAATGGGTCAAATGTGTGTTTTGCCAGAATTAGAAATGACAAATAGTACACTTTCAAAATAAGGCATTTACCAGTGCGAATTTATGACTATACAGTACATCAAGTCACTATCAATGAATTCCATGCTAGAGGTCTTTACTATGAATGATGATTCCTCAAATTAACTATATAGATATTTATATATTTGCTGATATATCCACTACCTTTAAGGCTTAACTTGGGAGGCAGGGGGGGTGGGGGGAGTGGGAGGACAAACAACTTGGCCAAGACTACTGGTAGAGATGTGTACAAACTCACAGCAAGGCTTACCTACACCGACAGATATCCAACTATACCTTCAGACTTGTCCACTAGTGAGTAGGGAGAAGTGCTGCCAGCAAAGATTTACCACAAGCTGCAGTGTGGTATTATAGTACATAGGCACTGTGTTTACAACCATCTAACAATAAGCTTGAGTTACTGCTGGTACGGAGGCATGTACAGTATACTGACAGCAAGGCAAAGCTAAACCAATAGATATATCCAACTCTGCCTTCGTATTTGTCTTAGTAAACAGTGCTGCTAGGAAAGATTTACTGTACCATGAGATGCAGTGTGGTATTAAAGCATGTAGGCATGTACTGTAGTCTATATATATGTTACCACTGTCGACTTCTTGAGTAACTGCTGGTAGGGAAGTACAAGTGCACTCACAGCAAAGCTTAGATATACCAAAAGATATCCAACTATTGTACTGTGACTTGCAATGAAATGAGTGAACCACCAGAACCTTAAGGTGGTGTACTTCCATTCAAATTTCTAAGATTACTTAATCTACTTGATATTACTTCCTTCTTCCAAAATGCCAACTTCTGATGTATCTAGTGTACCTCAATAGATACAGAAATATCCGAAGGTTGACATTCTTTACAAATCTGAGCAATCCAAGAATACATCTTTTCCCAATGAAACTTTCCATTTTTAGCTTTCAGTACTGTACTTGGAGGCCACTTTTAAAACAAACTTTACACAGTTAATGTAATTACTGCAAAATTCTGTACCTAATCTCTTGTGACATATCTTGCCCTGCAGGCAAAACATTTTCACAATGAACATTAAAAGATGCAATATCATAATGGTAGTAAAGAATGCACGGCGCGTTTGTCTACAAATTGCTCTGGTGGCAAATCAGAATTTTCAAACATCTTTCAGACTGAAAAAATCTTGATTATCAAATGCATTTACCCAACAGCAGTAACCTCTCAGTGTAGACTAAACTTAGTGTAGTCAGCAGAGATACAGTATGAGATTAGAAGTTGTAACAGTGTCATGGCGCTGAGTCGTAGTGTCTTGAATGCAAACACGAACCACTTTACGGCAAACTTATTTTCAGGTACTCTTCTATGTTTCTGTGACCTGTTCAGTCCTCTCTGGTTATGTACCTTCATCTAGTCCTTACCAGAAGAAATCTCCTATTACATTTCACAAGCTACCAAATGATATTCTTCTGTACATAGATTCATGGTATTATGTGCTGAACATCCAATAGTGGAATGAATGTTTTTGTATACTATGTTGTATCAGAGAGGATTGTTTACAAGGTTGCACTGTAACAGTCAATATTGGAACAAACGCATCATGAAGTGTTACAGTATGATTCTGGCTTCGAACCCTTTCTGCGAAGAGATGACTTACTGTACGAACTTACAAGGGGATGTGTGTGTGCTAGGTCACTATTGCAATCATTATTAGCAGAAACACTAGTATTACTGGAAATAAGATTACAATTGCCCAAATTAAACCAGTTTACCAGTTCACCGGCTCAGAATGTGTGCACTGCTTGGTCCGAGATGCCGGAGGTGCCGATATAGGATGAGGCCCAAAGGCTCCCAACTTCCTCTTGGTCTCCAAAGGTGCTAGTTCCGTATTAGGCCCTGAATCACTGCAACATTCGCAATTTGTGCCCCAGGACACCCTTGGCCATAAATTGTACACATTTTGAGACCCATACACAAAATTATTTTGTTAATGATCTCTCCCATACGAGTCAAATTGGAAGTTTGCAACTTTTGGTGGGTTTCCTAGCCATTTGAAAGGACACATGCCAGGAGTTACATTTAGAAAGAAATGCATTGTGGGAATTTATTATGAAACAATAATGGAAATCTACCATAATGAATGCAAAAGCTGCTTAAAGTACAGAAGGCAGGGCCAATCCATTTTCTAAGTGTCACTTACAGGAAGTGTAATTACTGTCTTCTTGTGTGTGTATGTGTGTGTGTGTACTTTCCAGAATCTGCATTATCATCATCATCATCATTATTATCTTTATATTCACTGCATTAAACCTCACTGCCCTTGACATGATTTCAGGGCTTATAAGCCAACATTATATTCAACATATGTAGTCTTAAGAGATATGTACTTTTTCAACCATTTGTACCTAGTTACTACTTAAAGTACATGGGTTTTTTTTTCTCCCACTCTATTTCAGGGATAAGCGTGATTTTAGCATTCCTTTCATGAAACAGATGGTTCAGTTCATGTATAGAATTTAAAATTACAAGTAAAAAAATCATGTCTGACGAGAGATACCTGACTAACAAAAGAGTCACTCCATTTTACGTAGGGATTCAATATTGACAAATGGTAAATATGCCCTCCCACAATAGAACACACTACTTAGCTGTACTAAAATTTTAAAAAAAAATTAAATAAAGAAAATCAGTAAGTTCACATGGTTGTGTTTTTCCTTAGTGATATCAGAGCTGGTGATCTGTAAAACAAGTTGCTACACGTTGTTATGTATACACTTACGGTAAAGTTACACAGGAAATGTAGTCTCATGAAATTCAAATAATCCAAACAAAGGAAAACAAAATGATAGTTTATGTATGCAAACATTGAATAAATATATCTAGTTTGTAGATTTCTTAGATGTGTATGGAGATTGTCCAGGAGACTAAATTTATGGGAACGAAAGTGTATAAATTAATAATTGTTGTATTTGCCAACAAAATGTTGTATTTGCCAACAAAACGTCTCCCGCCATGCTTAGCATACTTTAGCACAAAATGAAATCAGCTGTTTTATTTTTGTTCAAACAGCCATTAACAGTCAACCATTTGTACTTTTCAAATCAAACATCACAAACACTTATCCTGCCCCTGCAATGATTTTATAGCAACATGTATGTAACCCTGGCCTACTTAATACATCATGGCAGAAGGTGTTATTGTACTATAAATCTAAGACTGCCTTGATGCGCCTTTTTTTCTTGTGTGGTCTAAAATATTATACAACACACCTACAGTAGGGTACATAATAAACTCAAATGTTGCCTGGAGTTAGTTTTCAAGAAAATCAACTCCCTACAGTACATATCAAAGAATTCCTTACATCAAGGTGACGTCAACTTTTTTTTTTTAAAGAAGTATTTTGCACGAAACACTGAATTTGCAGATGTTAAGAAAGTCACCCCTCCCCCACCCCTCCCTCCCCATAGCTGTCAAAATTCACATGTGATACAAGTAGAAACCGTTTTGGTTTCTTTGCTTTCTTTTTTTTTCATAAAAGTCCAAAATATGATGTCATTACTTCATAATAACCATGGGAACCATGATGGTTTTTCACCACTTTCCACACAATCAAATAAAGCTGAGATTACAGCAAATAGGCTTCCATCACGAGATGAAAACCAATTTCCCAATCTCATTAACAAACTGTTTCCTGCCAAGTAAGACAAGATTCCATATTTTTGATCATGAGTGGTACTGTAGCATAAAGCCAAACTGGGGAGCTAATCTTACATCTCCACGATACCACTCACTTTGATCTTTAACGAGTAACCACCAGATGTCGAAGAATATTAGTAGTAATTACTTTCTGGCAAACTGTACCCAAAGGACCAACTATAACTTGCAATATAAAATTAGTGTACACCTGCATAGAGAAGACTTGAACACACTACAGGAAATTATGTACTGCTTTAATATTTTAACAGTAATTAATCATGTACAAAAGTCACAACAGGTTTTCTCAAATCTTCAAAAACAATTTCTCGAACAGACTTCCAAGGAGTAGGGGGGGGGGGAGGGGATGTTTGCATTTGTTTTGCCATGACATTACAGTACAGTACGTATAGCACTTCTAATGTACAGTACTGTAGTTTGGTGCCGTGCATTACTGTAGCTTGGCTTAAAAGCTGCATTAGTGTCGCATACACTGTATGAGGCATAATGAGGATCTTGACCATACATGTATGGTATTCAAAAAGATAAAACTGCAATTACTTAGAAGACCCGATAACCAATTCCGGTATTTCATGCCCTTGTATGACTCCTGTTTGATAGAATATTCCATGCAGTCCTGTGCAACTATTATTATTTTTATTATCAGATTGTCAGACTGGGAAATTTGGCTGTCCACATAGATCAGTATCATCCATTGGTCCGACACTGAATGCTTTCACAGTAATTAAAACAGCTCATCCTTCAATTAAACCCCAAACTCACATTTTTGGTTGTCGGCCATGATCATTATTTAGGCATAGATCTGATGACCCTCAGTAATCAGTCCTACATATCTATGAGACATGGCAATATATGAAGAATTTTCCATGCCATTAAAATGAAAGCAATTTCAAAGGAATTACGAGAAATGCTCAATTGACTTTATAAGCTGCTTGTTGCATTTCATTGCGAAACTTATGCTAACGCCAAAATTTAGTGTTGTAGGTCTAGGCTA
This sequence comes from Apostichopus parvimensis, assembly GCA_000934455.1. Classification (NCBI taxonomy): domain Eukaryota; kingdom Metazoa; phylum Echinodermata; class Holothuroidea; order Aspidochirotida; family Stichopodidae; genus Apostichopus; species Apostichopus parvimensis. The sequence continues at coordinate 75,680 of KN887684.1, read as the reverse complement.
AAGTTCTGTTAATATTTCCACTGAAAGAGAAGCCTTATCAAATTAATACAGACAATCTGTGTACAGAGAAGGCTGTCAATTGATATACATACAATTTGCATTGAATGTGATACGTTTTTAATTCATACTGACACTCTGTACATAGGGAAAGCTAGGCCTGGTGCATTAAGTATTGTAGTTTTAGGCTAACTGTTGATATTTACATTGAATGAGTTGCCTTATTACTTCATACTGACACTATGTGTACAGTAAAGGCTAGGCCTGGTGCATTAAGTATTGTAGTTCTAGGCTAACAGTTAATATTTCCATTGAATGAGAAGCCATATTAATTCATTCTGACACTATGTGTACAGGGAAGGCTAGGCCTGGTGCATTAAGGTATTGTAAGTCTAGGCTAACTGTTAATATTTCATTGAATGTGATTAGTTATTAATTCATACTGACACTCTGTGTACAGGGAACTGAGGGAAGGCTAGGCCTGGTGCATTAAGTATTGTAGGTCTAGGCTAACTGTTAATATTCTATTCTATTGAATGTAATTCCTTCTTAATTCATACTGACACTCTGTGTACAGGGAAGGCTAGGCCTGGTGCATTAAGTATTGTAGGTCTAAGCTAACTGTTAATATTCCATTGAATGTAATGCATTATTAATTCATACTGACACTCTGTGTACAGGGAAGGCTAGGCCTGGTGCATTAAGTATTGTAGGTCTAGGCTAACTGTTAATATTCCATTGAATGTAATTCCTTTTAAATTCATACTGACACTCTGTGTACAGGGAAAGATAAACCTGGTACATTAGAGGTATAGTAGCTGGTACATTAAATGTTGTAACTCTACGCTACAGTCCATAATTACACTGCATAAAAGGCCTTTAGTTATTCATCCTGTCACTCTAGTGTTTGAGAGCTGTTTCATACTGTGTTTTAGAGCACTTGAATTTCCGGATATGTCACGATGCCAACATACTTGGCTATATGTTTACTTAAAAGGCAGATAATTACGAATATTAATGTAAGATTTTCACACATATTACAGTTTTATCATCACACAAAGTAAATGATCACAAACAGTTTGATCTGCATTGACGTATTCAGCCGTTCAATGTTAATTTACCGAACAATACATTCAAGGGGATTCAAAACTTAACTTTTTCCACAATGCATACAGTACATCTAGGTTTAAAAAATCCATGAGAGATTTGGAACTATAACTTTATTAATTATATATTTGTACATGAGGTTTCCTCAATTACCATCCATTTTATCTGTTAAGTAAAATATGGAATACTGTCACAGCTCTAGCTGAAGCCTTCAAATTTTTCTCAGCAAATTGTGAGTCATTATATTAACAAAAGATCAAGAAAGATGATCAAAAGAGGAATTTATCTTATTCTCATTGGATGCTTCTAAATGAATATTCATGAAAGAGTGGTCTGCTAATCTTCTATGCAAGTATCACATTCTGAATTTCTGATATGTACAATAATATGACCGTTTAGGGGAAGCAGAATATCTTGTTGTTGCAATTTTCATTAAAAAATTGCATGCCTACGTAGATCTATTATTTCCAAAGTGTTTGTTTCTCTCGGTTTATACAAGCCCTCGAGTTTGATGTTGACAACTGTGGAGTCACACCCAACAAATCATAACTCCATCATTAGCATGTAGCAATATTAAAAAAATTTGCTCAGTTGATGAATTCATAAACATCCAGTTAAAATTTGTTTCCTTAAGTGCCACTTTTTCATTTTCATCTGATGAAGGATACTTCTGGATGGCTAATTTCATCCGAGTGCCTGGATTTGACTCTTGTGTTTCTTCCTTTAACATGTCCATGAACTTTTCATCCCTTTTGGTAGATTCAATAACTGCTGATATTGAGAATTCAAATTATACTTCCTCCAAAGATTGTTTGCGCAAATTGCTGGCAAGTTCAGATATCATCATAGATAGCACAATATATTTGAACAACAAAGTATGTTAAAGACAAATGACAAATTCTTGTGCAAAGAGTATTTGGTTAGATGTCAAGATTCTTGCGTGACTTGCATGATCAATGCAAAGAGTAACTTGAATGTTAACACCAATATTTTTTTGTTTTATATTTTTTTTGGGGGGGGGTTTGTTTTTTTTTTGCTATTAAATTTAATCTGACTGGATGGTATAAGTGTCTCCGGAACACTATTTTGTTAATGGTGGTTACAACACCAAGGCAAAGAAATTGACAAGATGCTGCATACAAACCAGTAATTTGTTACTCTGGCTTTGCTAGCTTCTTTTTTGGGGGCATTGAGTTTGGCTTTAGATTCAGAGACAGTTGGATCAATAAAATTTATTAGCTAAAGTAAGGATATAGTCAACTTTGTTTCCAAATGAAAAGAGGAAGAAAACAGTTTTGAAAACTCTATGAGTTGCTTCTCACATACGATAAAACCTGATACGAGACAGTTTATCTGGGTGACAAACTATTAAGAATTGCAAGAAATCACCGAGAACTTCTAATTGCTGTGCATCTGCGGGGGGGGGGAGAGAAGAAAATCCAGGAGAACATCGTAGCTTGATCCATTGCCATCAAATTTTGAGTAATAATGAGTTGTTTTTTTGTAAAATTATCATAACTGTCGACTAAACACACAAAATTTGGACCTTTTCGAGGATCGAGGGGAAACTGTTTTCTGTACGACCCAACCACAGTTTACATATTTCTCACAATGTTAATCATATCAACGAAGCATCAGATGGATGTCAGTTTGCAGATTCTGTTGAAGCATAACAGATAAACACACTGTGAAGTTCCACTGGTTGAAAGTATGACGTTGAACGTGGCCATGATTTAGTACCGTACCCTATTTCCGTTGAATTACATTTCTTTGCAATGAGTACTGCCTGAATATGTGGTTAAACATTTTAAAACACTTCTCTGAAAGAGCAACGATGACCAAAAGTTTCACTCAATTTAATGTACAAGTAAAGTTATATCTGTGAAAGCCTGATAACAATAAAGACCAAAAACTTGGAAAATTTCCAATTTCTACATTTTAAATCAATGTTCTTTCTTTTCATTCTATTTTTTTTTTATAATTCGTCCACACAAAGGATTTTTCTAAGACTTACTACCTCTAACTGTGACTGAGCTTATTGCATAATAAAGTGGCTAATGTATTTCCACAAGTACCAAAATGAATTAACATTTCGCCACAAACCAACCAATAGATCTTTACGACTAATATTCCGGTTAATTGCGCACAATTTGTGAGCTCTTCTCTAGGGATGTTCTAAAGTGAGATTAATATTTAATATGCCTGCCGATCTTAGCCCTTAAAACTAAATCATCTCTGCCGAGTCAATGAGTAACTCACCATGACAGATTTCATGCCAGAGAATGGATGACACGTCGTTATGAAAATGACACGATGCATGACTAATGAGCATGTGTGTACATGCAATGTGCGTATGATGTAGTCAACACTAGAATATATAAAAAATATATAGTATTCTACATTGCACAATAAAACTAAAGCAACAAGTGAAGTCAAAATTAATGAAAGTTTTAACCATTCAGACAACAATTTTTGGTCTCGTTGTAACTTCGGCCGGTTTTCTACATTACTAAATCATGGATGTGTGTATGCGTAATATCCCGAAAACTGTGGACATTGTTCACAGTTTGAAGAAACTGATCATGCTTTACACTACACACTTAAGGTACTGTTTATTGACAATTCGTAATATTAATCCATCCACTATGGGATGCATTGCAGGTCAAATCAATTCTTAGTTTTTAATTAATGGAAGCATTTTCCAAACATATTTTGGAAATAATATACTTTCGCTGCTTTCCTTATCTTTTCTTTCCCTGCATCCATCCATCCACCCACCTCCACCAACCTCCTCCCTACCCCCCCCCCCCCCCCCCGACCAACAGACCATTGCCTGTTTCTTGGGAACTACGGAACTCCAACCAGTGCAAGGATATTGGTGCACTGTTGCTTTGTGCAGCCACACATTGAACAAGAGAAATGATTTATCTATCACACTGTAACTAGTACCAAAGCACAATATTAGGTGATGGCAGTGCTCTACAAAAAAGTTCCTGCACAGAGATAACAAGAATATTTCAGTATTTTAGGATAATATTTATAAACCTATTAAACTACTTTCAAAATGTTACATGTAAATTATTCAAATATTTGACTTCCCTGTTGGCTTGAAAGCTTTGCATCTATTTATTCCAAACATTTTGTTGTCATCATAATGGCAAACCCACAGGTAATAAATGTTTTTGAATCTTTACATACTTGATCTAAAAAAACAAATCAACAAGTTCTTATAAACAGAAGGGACTCTTTGAAAGTTCTTAAAACACAGCATTAATGGAGTTTCTCACAAAATCAGTAAATGGCAGACTAACTATACAGTTAGTACAAGGAATCATAAACTGTAGTTTGATAGTGCCTTCTGGAAACAATGTTGCAGCTTTTATGTTGTGAATTATAGCATAAATTTACATCAACACTCTTTCACTAGTCTGTCAAATACAACTTTAAAGATCTTGTTGTACTCAAGTAGTTAGTACTAATCAACGTACTCTACATGAATAGCACAATTTTGCGAGAACTATTTGTAAATGAACATGTTGCAATATGCCTGACTGGGCTGTAATTTGAATATCAGAGTACCAAAATATTGCGAAAATTCAAACAGTTCGATCACTCTTTAACCTGTTTCAGCTGGTTAAAGGATGATTCCTGAAAAGGCTACTGAATTGCTACTATGATATACTGTACAGTTGTCCTCAGTTTCGACATAATTTTTATTATAAATTCAGTTTTATGCACAACTCTCACTTTAAACTGCACTTATGTGTGCCTACATACACCCTCAATTACATACTCCTTTAATTCATCTAAACACTCCCCCCTGTTTCCCCACCCCCACATTTTGAAACCATAGTTATATTAAAATTATTCTCCACCTAGCTATCTAGCTATCGTTGAGATATAAGTTTGGATTACAAGCAGCCATATGCAAAGAATCATGAATAATTCAAAAGAAGGCGGGGACTCGCCCATCATTTATCACTTTCTTTTCCTTGGCCTGCCCAGTGCTAATATTTTGCTTTTACCTTTTCTTGGTCTGCTGAGTTGTGTACACTCTCTATTTATTTTCACAATCAATTTACGCCCTACGAGTAATTCTTCACCTAAACGCCACTATCTTTGGAATCATAATTACTGGTGTTTGAGAGTGACAAAGAAATTTCTCATTTTCCCAGATTGATGAGACAAGGAGGCAATAACAGTGCATGGGTACATCCTGAAAGGGATTTCCAGAGCACCTGAATAGATTACTGTACAGTAATCTTTAATAAACCTTTGTCCCTTCCCGAGTCTAAGAGACTTCTGCTGTCAGACAACCTCTGACGAGCTTATTAAGCTTAAGATCAAACTTAAAAAAACTGATGCCTTCTTAGAGATAACACAAGAGAGATGCTTACATACTTGATACAAGTTCACGAAACCTGATGCCTGCTTGGAGATAACACAAGACAGATTATTGCATTCAACTTGATACACCTCCCCTCTCATTTTCTTTTTTGTAAAATGGAGGATAAATACTCGTTGTCACCAAAGTCACAACATTTTTCATCCATCTACCTGTAGCGACCTCTCCCACAAATTTTCCATAACATAAAGATTCTCAAATTTTGTTCCTACTGTACTTTTAAGAACCATAGAAACATCATCTTAAGATGGTTAACTTTGGAAAGTATGTACAACTAGGCCAGAAGAAAATGTACATCAATGTTCATAAATGAAACGAAAGTACATAAATAAAACGACACAACTACTTAAAATTTGTGTTATTACATAGTAAAAAGTATTGTATCTTTCATGGATCTGCTACAACTGCAATGCAAATCTCCCCCCCCCACCCCCCATTTCTGTGCCAAGTTACTACATCAAACTGACACATTACACTGTAAAATTAATGCATTATATTTAACTGAATATCATAAATCTAAATCAACACTGAAGTTTCACATTGAACTTATTTCCTCCCCTCCAGCAAAAACCAAACCCATTTCCAAAATATGAAAGCTTCATAGATTTCTCAATTCTGTTTCAACAAGAAACCATATATGCATCCCTTAGAAATGACTCCACCCTTTAACAATTGCTGAGTCATGGAGAAGCAGCGTGGCTCACCTATATGAGGGAGCTATGCAACATTTGACTTTAAATTATCATGTCTAGATTGCCCTCCAAATGGGTGCGTACGTCACACTTACAGGTGTGAAACAAGTGATGGCAGTATTCTTGTTTTATAAACCATGAACTGTTGGATAGTTGCCTATGAAGCAAGAATCAGGGTTTGACTAGCCATCGAGAATTATTTGCATGGAGCTACTAAAGCAAGTAGGGAAGTACACGCGCGGTGAGAATAGGTTGAAAGGTACGGGGCGGGTAAAAGTCGGGCGGGGCAGAGAAGCAAGTTTTCACCATCTGCTATATTGTGTAGAGCATTCGAAAGGTAAAGGTAGTGGTAAGATCACATCTTTACAACTACACTAGTAAAAGTAGGTCACACAATAAACACCTCTGGTGTTCGATAGGTTGCAAGCTTTCTTCACAGGACACAGATTTTTTTGGGGACTAGCTTCCGGGAATGTTAACTTTTTTGCATATGCAACATTACTGTCATCCTACAGAACCGTTCAAAGGAAATGAAATATTTATAAAAGTTTGGGCAGTTTAGGTCAATCTGAGGTATTAAACTTCAAATTCAGCCTCTGATTATCGATTTTGCCGAAGAGATATAGTAAAATAATGTCGATTTTCTGAATGAAGGTGTCTTTTTAGACCACAATATTGCCATGCATCTCAACACGGTCAGAAGCAAGTGATTTGAGTAACCATCTTAGCTGCTGTTTACGCCAACTGAGCTGCATTCAAATCCCACGAAACTATGCGCATCTCTTTTTTTCTTTTTTTCCACAGCTGAAATGATGACTTTAGGCAGAATTTTACTCTTGACATGTCAGATTCCAAGAAAAACAAACATTTGAGAGCTGGTTACTTTTCACTGATCTAGTTTTCAAGATATTCAGCTATAAAATAAGCTTTATCTCTGAAATGATCCTTTCAGACTAACTTGATGAAGTTGTCAAATCATCAGTTCAGGCAGGCCTTACTGTTGATGCTGAAATCCATTGTTTTTTATGATTCTGATAACTCAACCAAAACATATTCTGTTAACTTCATACTAACAACAGAGCTCCATTGGATGACACTCAATACCATTTGTCTTGATTTGTAATCCACTATACACATGTCATTTGAGGCTATAAAAGTATTGTTTTCACACTGAGTTTTGTATTGCATCTGAAGAACTGACTTAATGATCTGTGTGTTAGACTCAGTAGACCAGGCACTTTCACTGATGAACCTCAGATGTTGAAGGATCATTTCTCAATTAAGTTGGCATAGTAATGTAACTTTAACTTGCAGCAATGTGTTGGAATGAAAAGTATTAAATGACAATATTTCAAGCTAATTGTGGTATGTGTAAGCCATTGTTGACTACTTCATGAAATTTGATTACCATTCACAACAATATTTCACTGAGTGGCAAGATAGAAAATTCATGTTGAAAAGAAGAAAATATGTTGAATTTATAGCCAATCACAGAAAAATGGCATAAGTCGTAGTAATTTGTTTGGAGATTCTTACTTTCAATTTACAAACTTTGGAACACTATTGTAGGCCAGGGTTGTTAGACTAGCCTTCACTAGATGGTTCCACAGGCATAAGAATTCCCCCTGGGCTTACTGTAGGCTTAACTTATGAATAGTTTAACTAAGTTAAAATATGTTACAGCTTTGATATCTATTAACTAATCAGATTCCTAGGCTTAGCGATTACAACTTGAATCGAAGTAGGCAAGGTATTTAGGCTAGGACTACAGTTGCACCAGTAGGGTTTGTGTTAATCATATCGCAGAAACAAGAGGGAATAATCACAGAATGCAGGGTCACTTGAGCAATGTGTCGCAGCATCTGGACGAGTGGATGCCCAGTTGAATCTTCTTTTCCCACTCTGCATCTGAGTATTCACTTCAAAATATTAGTCTTGGACTTCAGTTTTTTAATATGTAAGGTTAGCTTTCTTGGGATGTGAGGGCAACATGGTTTAGGAGAAAGAACGATTAGAATCTGTCATTCAATCTGGCAATATCAACTGGGCATCCGCCCATCCAGACGTGGTTTCAGTTATTCTCAGCACACAGTACTTTCCATTTCTTGCACGGAAAACATCTTTTTCCACATACATGTACAAACTGTGTTTCTTCAATTTTAGCTTACCAAATCCAGGATCATAAAATAACATGGGAAAGTATCAAAGAAAGTCAAGAAGTTCGGTTAGACTAAGTGAATGTCATGGAAGTTAAGCTGCCTATATTTTACAAGAGGCATATGTGGGTGTAATTTGGGATTACGTAAAGAAATTCAAGGAGGTTGTGGCCGGCGTAAAAAGCAAAAGGAGGCCTGCGTAATCATGGAATTTAAGTAAAGTATTTAAATGCAGTCAGTGTAATAAGGATGAAACTTAGCGAGACCAGTATTCCATTTGGCAGCTAGATTTCACCTTTTACACCCCATACTGAAAACTACAGCCAAATAAGGTGACACTGTTTAATTAAAACTAATTAGATCTATCACCACCACTTGTACTAAATCATCATTCCTCTTCAGAACCTAATCTATCCTGGTAAGTGGTAATCTAGTCTCTATCATGCTCCATATCCTGCAGCAAAATTCTATCCTTCTCCATCCTCTTCAATCATTTAATGTGCATAATCACTTTGATAAGATATTCTGCTCCTGCAAACAAAACTGGTTTTTCCGCTGACAAATTTGGTGTGCGGGGGCACCGAAGTACCATGTGCAGAATGTAACGGTATCCTCCAGATGCTCTAGCCTCTAGGACAGGTCTTCGAAGTAGCCCTGCATTCTATAGTTACTTCAACA
>KN887684.1:40966-54085 GCA_000934455.1 Apostichopus parvimensis | reverse complement strand
ACATAGTAGGATTAATATTCGGCATAACTTTTTTTCTAATAGGGTTGTGAATGAGTGGAATGGTTTGCCTGAGAAAGTTGTACTTGCAAGTATAGCATCAATGGGTTTAAGAATGCTTTGGACAAGCACTTTAAGCATTGTCATCAGGTCTGAGTGTTTGTGTCTTCAGTTTTTCTTTCTCTCTCAATAGGGTCCTTGATGGGGACTTAAGTGTCCCTCCTGATCCTTTTTTCTACTAAACTAAACTAAACTAAACTAAACTAAACTAATAAGCTAACATTATATCTAACGGCTTACTTACCATACGCTAGGCCTTTGTGGTCACATGATCTTAAGCATTAGCGTATATTCAAAATATAACGTACGACAAACTGGATTGCCAATCTAATGATATAGGGCGCCTCGCTTGGTATTGTTTTGTGTTGAAGTTTGCTAGCCTGATCAAATACCGCTATCGACAGGTACCTATGACCTAACATTGTCAAGATGCACGTTAGACATAACCGTCATCGCATTTTAAAGTTCCATGCTATGTATTTCACGGTGATTTATTCACAAAATATTGTGATTTTTGTGTTGTTGTTTATCATTTATGATGCGGTTCCTTAACAGTAACAAGTTTGCGTTTTAAAATCCCCCCCCCCCCCTAACCCTTTCAAGTTCCCATTCTTTGCTCGTAGTTTGGTTAGACACCTCCGCACTGTTATCTCTGCTTCTATGGTCTTACTGCTCTGGTATAATGACGTCAAACATTTCTCTACGCCAGTCCTCTCACTATTCTTCTTCTTCTTCTTCTTTTCCGAATTTGAAAAGAGTGAAAATAACGGGAAAATAGTAAAGCCTTCGGACCGCATTTGTAACTACTGGATTTTGGACATTTTCGTCTTTCTCATCGACTTGTATTACGTAACCATAATAGCAAGGGCTAACAATGCTCACTAGTACAAGCTATTAAAGTGAGTTTTCCCATGGAGGATATCAGAAGAGGAGTTCATTAATATAACAAAAATCATCATAACCGATGTAACGGCTTTGAAACGACCAACGATTGAAGGGGCCCTCCGTCCATTACCCCCTTCCCGCCCACTTGCGAACTCCTCTTGAAGGTCATTAGTATTTACTATTTAGTATAAAAATCATTTAAAACCTTTCAAAATATGCTATCCGGGATGTTCCGAACCTCCAAGTGTTTTTCCCCAGACATGTAGGAGTGTTTGATGGCTCAACAATATGATGTGCGGAAAATGTTTCTATGGTGGCAGTTAATGTGCGGACAAACGTGCACGACCATTTTATGAATTTCTAGTCTATTGAATGCAATTATTAGTAAAATCTAGAATATCAATTACAAAACTGAATCAGTCCATGAGAATATTTTAAGTCACTTTAAATATCCGTGTTCCTTTTTTATCTTCTATAATTCAGCATGCTCCTGTCATAATATGAAAGACAGATAGTAAAATTCAGGCATCACCATCATCATCATGGCACCGTCCAAGAACACCGATAGGTCCAAACCAAATTCAAGTGTTTCTTACATTGGGATAAAACTGTTCATTTTATTCTTGACATATTTGTATTGAATTGTAACATATTGATGTTATTTCTTACCATTTAATTTAGAAACATAACGTATTGTTTTTTTTTTATCGTTGCCTTGAGTATACGTTGACTTGTAATATGCTTATATATTTGACCTTACATACTGATAGTTTTGTTTCAGACAACAATGGGGAGTAGCTGATGTTCCTTATATATAAATAAGTGGAGCTCAATCAATGTTGTAAACGTGTGGATACGTTGCTAAGTATAAAGTTTATGAGATATCACAAAAGGACGGAGCGATGTTAATGAGCTCAACACAGTTGCATAACTCAGTAATTCGCTCGTGCGAAAAATAAAACCTCTTCTGATTGTTAAAACGTGCTCTTATTTGTTGATTTAAATTCACTACGTAACTGCAAAGAACTTGTTTTGTAGATTCATCTTACTGCATATCAAATTAATTGAACAACAAGAACGACTGAAGAACAGCAGTAGCTGATTTTGTTTAATTTTCATTTTTAGTGTTATTCAGTCGACAACAACCGTGCATGTAATTTGTTTAAATGAAGTTATTGCCGTTCAATTAATCCTAGAAAAGCTCGTGTCCTTTTCTCTCACTTTCATCTCCACACAAAATCTTAACTGAAATACCAAATATTCATAGTCAACTTTCTTGTAAACAGACCAACCTTCATTTCGTAAACAAATCCTAATTATAGAGTCGCCGAGCAAGCCCGCGGCAAACCATTTCTCTCGAGTCGTATATAGGTATATAGCCTATATATATTGACCATGCAGGCGCGTAGCCAGGAATTTGCCAAGGGAGGGGCGAAAATGTAGAAAAATTTTCAGAGCCGTAGATACGGCATTGCATATAAGCGTATCGCCACCATGAGTTGGCGCGAAGCGTACAAGACAATTTTGGCTGAAAATGCCTCCCAGATCGCTGGAAATGGCACTTCCCAGGCCTTGTAAGTTGCATCTTAGCATTTTCTCTTTTAAAATTACTAGCGATATCATAAAATTTTTTAAAAAATTTAAAAAAAAAATATGCTCAAGGGGGGGGGGCGGCTGCCCCCTTAGCCCCCCCCCTTGGCTACGCGCCTGTGACCATGTAATCTTTCATTCTATATCCTTAATCGACTGATATAGCTATGAGATCCATTGCCGCTGTTCTCAAGACTGTCTCGTCCTCCCTCTGTATATACCCCGCCTGTATGACGCCGTGCCACAACAGCAAGAAGGAACAGCTTGTAGGGAGGAGAATAATTGAGGAAGTTACCGAATATAATGTAAAGAGTGAAATAGTTTTACACATAGTATCATACAAAAACAAGTTGTACCAAAACAAAATTAGCCGAGACTTTTGCAAAGTTTAGAAAATCATTTGTGTAGGTTCACACAGTTTGAATCTAGGATAAGTTGACCTAAGCTGAGTGTTAATTGCTAAGGTCTTTCCGATCGTAATAATCATTTTCGTTTACTATATTTTATGATAATCGTTTTTAGGTTTTTATTCTAATTTTCGTTAAGACACATTCGTTATTATGTTTCTCCATGTATTGCTCATCCGCTTTTTTGTATCTTCTCATTCTCTCTTTCGCTCTTAATTAGACTGCAACCTAAATATGGCGACAGAAATAACAACGTTACCGAATGAGGGCGTCCTTGTTTCTGACAACGTTCGGGAGGTGACAACTATCAAGATGACCCAGTCGTCTCTGTCATTGGACGCAGATGAAGACGATATTTTCTTCACTGAGACGGTCTGGTACAACGTCATCGTACTCTGTGTTAACATTTTGGCAATATTTCTCAACGGTATTGTCATCTACATCGTGGCACGATACCGCGAGATGAGAAACACCGTCACATTGTGTTTCGTTAATCTCGCGATAACCGACATCACCTTAGTGTTGAGTCAAATGATTGGACCCCTCCGGAGTATCACAGGTTTCGACGTGAACAAGATCTTTGGATGCGGCAACGTTTATTATCTTCATGTAGTAAGCCATTTCATTATGACGTCATAATATATGCATGATTTAGTTAACCCGTCGCGTCAGTGTAATACTGAAAATAAAACGGCTGACTTTCTAATCCATGCTTAACCTTTCCACAGATGGAATTACATCATCCGTGCTCTGAGCGATGTATCTGTCTAAAGATTGGTAACCTATAGTTAGCCTCAATTCAGTCATAAACGACAAATCCGGTCTTCATGTCCGTTTTGTTCGCAAACTAGGCTGTGTGTGATATGTCTATCATGGTTGTCTGTTGCCTAAAAATAAACAAAGATTTACAAATTATGTGTGTCATGGTGTTGAGTGGTTTCTGCCAAATCAGTTCTGATGGTGAGAGAAAGGTAAGCTTCAAACGTATAAACCATGCAGGCACTTTTAAGTTGACAAAAATGTCCTGGAAGCTGGTATATTAACATTATTTGAAAGAACGGAATGCTATTTCTGCTCGGCCTTATAACTGTTTCCTTATTGTACTTAGCCTATTTCAGTGACAAATATAAAACAAACTAGATCTGTGGCCTTTTCAAATGATAGTATTTCTCTTTCCAGGTGACCATTTTTGCTACAGGTATGACAATGACATTCCTTGCCTTTGACCGCTACCGGATTATCGCAAAGCCCCTTAAGAGCATCAAGAATAGGACCAGTATGAAGATAATGTTGTCGTTCGTAGCTATTTGGTTACGTAAGTAAACTTAAACGAAAATTAGTAACTTTAATGTTCTGTTTGTGTTTTATTCAACTACTGTATAGCGTTTGAAACCGCCGCTTTGAAAGTTATGATGATGTCATTTTCAGTGGTTTCCTGCCAGATTAATGATCGCATCACACGGGATTACGTCATACTAACGTAGCTACATCACAGCGGCATCATAGGCTAGGTTGTATAACGCTATATAGTTGCTGTTTGTTAGGCGAATAACATTTTTTGTTTGATGTTCATCATCCTAATTCACGTTTTGAACATTTCAATGTTTCAGCGTTGACTTAACTCCCACAACGGTAACTGATTGCCGACTTTCCGAAATATTAAAACAGCACTAAAACAACCCCGCCCCCTCCCCATTAAAAATGCCAAAAAAAAAAGAAGGGATATGCAGTTGGGTGGTAGTCTGTTCCTATCCGTGTTTCCCGCCCCTTCCCCTCCTCCACCCACCGCATCTGCTCGTGTTTCATTCCTTCCTATTTTTTGGTACCCGTAATTGCATAAGATATAGATTGTGTTATTTTGGTCCGACTATACGTCCTGTGACGGGGGTTGAATTGTGGTCGGTTTGGGCCGGGTGGATTGAAGTGGGTTGGTAGTGGGTAATGTGAAGGTGGAGGTCACGGAGGTGGGGGAAGGGAGATGAGGACACCCATAATCCGTCATATCAATGACGCACTTATTATTTCGCTGACTGTCTCTTTGACATGCAGACTATATACGTCTATTAGTTTTGAAGTCAAGTGAAATTGTTTATCAAATATGATAAAGAAAGAAACATATGGTAACACTTACTTTCTGGACAGTTTGAAGGAAATTTAACTCAATCTTAATAATCCATAATCCTCCCTTGTGTGACACACAGCAATTAAAAATTATGATTACACTGTCGTGAAGTAAACTGTTCCCGAGAGATCATGTCAGAAAAAAAAAGAAAAAAAAAATTGTCAATATTCTAAGCCCACACTTTATTGTCACAGTTACGCTTAATTGCCCAACTTAAGGCTATATCGGAGAGAAAGTGCACTTCATGAACAAAACAACATTCTCAAACAAGAACAAACATCCTTTACAAAGAAAACAAATCCCTATGGATATTTACTAGCGAGTGGGTGGCTAATTGGGCCCCCAGAGTGACCGTTGATTAACAATGAGGTATACCGCCTGAGCATGAGTTTACAACAACAAAAAAAACAAGACGGACGTAAGCGAGTGGTGGTGATGGAGTCAGGAGGGGCTGCGGGAGGGGGGGGGGGCGTTTGAAAGCCTTAGTAGAGGTTTGGCAAGGTGGATTTACTTATCAAAGTCCAATGAGGAAACTTTGAGCATTGGTTTGAGAATGTCAAAAGTGGGCAACTTTACAATATCTTAGTTTATCTCGGCTATTCTAACTTAGAACTCTAGAGAGTAATGCTTCTGTCATGATTGTGTATGAGGTAGCACACACAATCAGTGTTAAAGAAAACTAGAAGAACAAAAACGACTGGTGTCAGGATTATTTAGAGACGCAGAATTATTCCGACTGTAAAGAGCAATATATCTGAGTATCGACTGTCTTGACAATCTTAAAAGAACCACTTTTATTTTTTTTTGGCAAAGAACACACTTACAAACTAAATGTATTGCATTTTGCCAGTGAATCAGGGAGGCCACGTTTTTCATTTTTCTTTTCTTGTTTTTCGTTTGCAGTGTCATTTGCAGTATATTTCTACATACCTCTGGTTCACGTCGACGTTGGGACTCACTGTACAAACCGTTACAAAAACATTGATCAGGCTGTTGGAGACAAACTCTTCCACACATCAAAGGCCCTTATGCATTACTTCATACCAATCGTCTTAGCTGGTTTCTTCTACGTGCGCATTTACATTATAATCAGGCGCAGTATGGTTCCTGGAGACGCGTTCTCCACAACGACCGTCGGTAAAGGCGATCAAAGCCTCCGAAATCGTCGCCTTCGTGGTATCCGAATCGCCGCATTGGTTCTCTTACTCTATATGGTGTGCTTTTTGCCATCAACGTTCCTCAGTTTGTGGCGGACCTGGGACCCCTACTTTCCAAGGGACAAGTTTTACGTTTATCATTTGGCAACTGGGCTTTTTGCTAAGATGAATACAGTGTTAAGCCCGTTCATGTATGCGTTATCCGCTAATTCCTTTAAAGCCAAGCTAAGACAGATCTTCTGTTGTAACTTGTCTACTTGTAACAGCCAATATACATCTGAGTCTAAAGTTACTTACACCTCTAAGGAACCACAGAGTGATTCGGGAGAAAATCTGAATCCTTCCTTCAAGAGCATTGAATGAAAAAAAAAACGAATTTTCTCGGGATTATATTATATCTATATATATATATAACACATTGTGTTTGACCGTTACAGGAAAGGCATATATTATATAAAAGCACATGTTACTTAAAGTGTTTATATGTTCCATCTTACGTTCCATTATGTTATTTTACTATGTTATTATGTTCCATCTTATTATATTCCATCTTGGCGGTATTAACAATCTTTGTTGGTACTATACTGTGTAGTAAATAATCAGGCAGTAAGGGGGGTACAGTCGGCTAATAGTTTTCTAGATCGCTGACCGATGTCATCCATGTGTCCATATCGGCATAGGTGAATGTAACAAATAACAGATTTTGCAACAGAGAATAAACTTAACTATATATCAACTAAATCAAGTAATGGTTTTATATAATAAGTGTACTTATACAAATACTTTAATGATAACAGTATAGTAACGAATAATGCTTAATATGTATAACAAATGTTGTTATGCACAGTGGCAGCACCAGAAATCCCAAAGTGGGGGGGGGGGGAGTGAGGTAGATGGGGCAAGCATACACTGGTTTGGGAATATTACTTAATGAAAATGTTACTTTTTGCATGAAATTTTGATAAACCTATATAACCAGGGTCGTACATTCACCAATGTTTATTAACATCGAGACCGACTATAGGCTTTTTGCAGTAACTAGCTAGGCAACGTCTCGAATATTTAAGCAACAAAAGCGGCAACTTGCTTTATAGTTACAACTGACCACTGCATGTTTGTTGACTGCTATGACCCCCAGAAGCTGCAACTCTTTAGAGAGTTAGCTCTTGTTCACTTTCATAGCGATTTTGAAGCGAGAAAGTACATGTCACGTTACGAGTTTAAAACGCAAAATACATGTGAGAGAGACATTCCATTTATATGGAATTTATTTCAAAGGCCTGTTGGGGGTGGGCGGTGGGGCGGGGGAGGGGTGAGGGAGGGGAGCAAGGGCGAAGCTCCCGAAGGTGTGGCACTTTGTGAGTCTATATAATATTACCCAAATAAAGCAAGTTTGGACGATAGGGAGTACCATTTTTGTTTTATCACAGCCGACTGGGGTAGGGGGGGGGGGACTGGAGAGGGGGAAGGCAGCATGGAAAATTCTCCCGCCTTTGCACCGCCACTGATTACGCATGCACGTTGTTGTTTGATGTAATATTTTGTATTTCACCAAATTGTGATCTGTAGTCAATAAAAAACAAAACTTGACAACTTTGCTTCTGATATTTCTATAGATTAGTGCTTTGTATAGAGGACAGAGGTATATGGGGAAAAGGGGAGTGGATAGGGGGGGGGGGGGTTGGATCTGTGCTCCTTGAAAATTATTACATCTCGTCTTAATATCGAAATTCCCCGGTGATACAGAAAGAGGATAGAGAGCAAAGACCAACACAAACTCAACTGACCCAACTCTATATTTGCTACTTTACGGTACTTAACAATTTTTTTCTCGTATTACTTTGTTTTTTACCCTTTTCCTGATTTAGGAAAACAAACGGACGGATTGATATCGACACAACATGAAGTATTGCCTTAGACACCACGAATGAATCTACCCCACCATCACACAATAATACATACCGGGCGTATATAACGTGTTCCTATTAATTGATTGGCCAGTTCAGTGTACCTCCTGATGATGTTGGGAAATAGCCTAACATTGCTTCTTCTCGTTATACCAGGGAGTTGTTATGGAATGGAATAACAACTCCCTGGTTATACACCACATGTAATTTTAGCATATACCCCTCAATTGAATCTGGCAGTTTTTCACCACGAATGAATCTACCCCACCATCACACAATAATACATACCGGGCGTATATAACGTGTTCCTATTAATTGATTGGCCAGTTCAGTGTACCTCCTGATGATGTTGGGAAATAGCCTAACATTGCTTCTTCTCGTTATACCAGGGAGTTGTTATGGAATGGAATAACAACTCCCTGGTTATACACCACATGTAATTTTAGCATATACCCCTCAATTGAATCTGGCAGTTTTTCACCACGAATGAATCTACCCCACCATCACACAATAATACATACCGGGCGTATATAACGTGTTCCTATTAATTGATTGGCCAGTTCAGTGTACCTCCTGATGATGTTGGGAAATAGCCTAACATTGCTTCTTCTCGTTATACCAGGGAGTTGTTATGGAATGGAATAACAACTCCCTGGTTATACACCACATGTAATTTTAGCATATACCCCTCAATTGAATCTGGCAGTTTTTCAGAAGTTTTAACATTCCTCGTTTAGCTTTTCTGCGATGAAATTATAGCCTCGTATATACTTGCTGGTAAATAAGTTGTAAGGCGGGAATTTAAGCATACTGTTGTTTTCTCCATGATTTTGCGCCTTGGGCACCCCGCAGGGCGGATATTTGCGCATTATAAATCGCTATTATTTTTTTTATTATTATTATTATATCGAGAGCCAAAAACATATTAATCATTGTTGTGTAAGAGACCGTTTGTGCAACTGAACTCTATTTGGACAATATTACATGTTGGTGATGAAATCATGAAATAATTTGCCATACTCCATCAATCAAAACATGACATAATTCAACCTCAAATATTGTTTGTATTAATTGCTAGAAGTAAATTTCCAATTGGGGGCTTCACATAAACAACTTAATTTAAATAAATAAATAAATAAATTAATAAAAATGTATCTACCTTATTGCGAGGGAAATGAGGCACGTGGAATATGGTTATCTAACTGCATGCTGTTTAATGACACGATGGTATCATTCCGTTGCAGCATCCATCCCTGCCCCCCTGCCACCCTTCCCCTGCTCCACACAGACCTTTGAGAATGAAGACCCAATTGCGTTTTTTTAATTGCTCGAATTCCTGTATCCTAACTCTAACAATACCAATTAACAATAGAATTCTTCCGATGTTGTGGTGATTCTTTTGAAATGGCGTCTCGGAGGACTTTTAATTCCTTGGTTCAATAATATACAAGTGCACACACACGTGCACGTGGCACGCACACGCACATACCATCCGATATCGACCTCTGACCCTTTTATAGGTCTATATAGCCTAGAGCTACTGACGTCATTCGTCTGCAAACAGTACACGGCCTAAAGCTTCAATTTGTGCAATGTTCCTTTTCCAAAATGACCCGACATGTAGAAAGGTAAGGTATACCTCATTCATCATTTTCTCTGTTTGTACTGAACTAATATGAACACGTGACGTCTGGAGAGTGTATATATATTGTGTCCAAACATGGTATAACTCCATAATTTAATTAACAGGCATATCATCTCTGAACATCCACAGAAGCAAACTATCTGATTGTAAATGTGCACTATCTGCTTAAATTCAACTTGCGGTTTATTTTATTCAGTCTGGTTTTGTGCTGCAGTGACAAAATTTCATTTTCATCATTTGATGATGACGGATCTATGAGCCTCAGATCTTTAAGGTCAGAATAATTTACTGACCATATTACTTAGCAAACGGAACATCGTCTTTACGACGTGTATGTGCAAATTGCCTGTTACCATTCTTACTAAAGTTTTAAGCTTTTTAAATTTGTCAACGTAAGTATCAGATAATACACAGGAATTGACAATATCTGTATAGACTTTGTTTATTACAGTTTTACGTGAAAAGACATTGCTATTTACGGCAACTCTGTGACACTTATCTGTTTCTAAGAATGTGATACGACAAAAGAAAAATAATACCAGTTTATACTTCTAGTAAATATATTCAGAAAACAAAGTGCTAACTTGAAACGAAAACTATTAAAATAAGTTTACTGTAATTAAATGTTTCTTTTTTAAGTGACATGTGGCAGGTTAGTTTACTCCGAAATACGTTTAGATGAACCACTGTAGCCGTTTATAGTTGTGATCCTGGCATAACCTTTGTAATCAAGTCTTCCATTTGATAATCAAGGTAAACTAATGAGTCCTGCATGCAAGAGTAATCACGTAAAGCGAGCTTGGCAAATTCCTCGTTGAAGACCAATGAATTGCGACGTCTCACATTGACAATTTTTGTTTTGTCAAATAAATTAAAGCAAAATCTGAGCCAAGAAAGGTCATGGGCTGGCTATATAGTAAGAGAGCAGAAATGAATGTAAACTGTAATGCATAGACGTATACAACCCGCATTGCAACCTTTGAATAATTGAAGGGACTTATAACAGACAGAAAGTTCCTCATTCGTTCATAACTCGTTCTCACAAGAGTAAAGATCGGCGAAGCAGGAACATCAAGCAAGCTGCAGAAATAACAGATCATATACATGGTAAGATATTTACTTCTTCTTCTTAAAGGAATCTCACAAACATAATTATATGGAGAAAAGTTAAACTACCTATCTACGTTTCATGGCTTGTATTTACATGTGAATGCCTATGACTTATTCCATTATATATGGTAAGTATAGTAATGACCTCAAGGATATTTACGGCAAGCCATTTTTCTAAGCCGACTCTTCCTGGCATTAGAAATAACTTTTAAGTTTTTTTATTTAAAAAAAAGTATCTTCAATTATTTAAAGATATCTCAAGCTATAAATGAATTTACGGTTCTATAGTATCAAATCATTCCATTTTAACGACAAACGAATTAAACATATCTTGAACTGATTCGCATATATATCTCTAAAATAAGATTGAAGATAACTCCAACTGGGAAGTGAAGTTAACTTTAAGAGAAATAAAAGATATCTCTGATTGGATTAACAGATTCTCCACTCGTCAAATAAAATATCTATATTTAAAAAAAAAAACTTAGATTAAAGATATCTCTAAACGAATGAGAGATGTCTTTAAAATGAATAGGAGATAGCTTTCATTATTTTAAGATGGCTTTATATTAATTCAAGATGTCGAATAAGATATATGTATCAAAAAATAAAGCTGACTCTGATATGAATAAAGATCATAGGTGAAGGAGCCCAATTTGATTTGGGGGAGGGGGGGTTGGGGTTGGGGGGCTGTAACGACTTGCCCGAATAATATAACCAAATTTTTTCGCGCGCTCCGCGCGCTTTCAACATGTTAATGTGCATATCATATAGGCCTGCAGCGGTTATTACATCGCATGCCAATAACATACAATCGTTTGCCGTGTTATTACCCTTCCATATTGGTTGTAATTATTAGGAAAGTCGTTACAATAATAATGATGATAATAATATCAGTTTAACCATTGAAAAACACATTGCAAATTATTTTTATAGGTGCCCGAAAAATTCTCATCATATTGCCCGAATTTTCACAAAAAAATTTGGTTGGGGGGCTACAGCCCCCCAGCCCCCCCCCCAACAAAAACAAAAAGTAGTTTAACCCCTGCTCGACCTCGCAAGAGGTCCTACGGGGGATAATATTATAGTTTTAGTTTTACTCTCTAACGACTTACAGTTACAGATATTTATATGGTATGAAATAAAGATATCTTTAAGTGTATGAGAGATATTGGAAAATCGAATTAGAGATGCGTTTTATCCCCAATATAGAGCTATCTTTAAAACCAATTGCATAATTATCCTAAAATGAGTTAAAGTTGTAATCAATACATATAACGTTACCCTGTAATTAATTTAATACGTGGTTTATTGACGGGAATAGCTATTTACAAACGTGACTTTCAAATCTCGGGTGAAATATCGATACATCACCGCTTTTATCAAATACAGCGTCACAACACATTGCCTGTGGTCCGCAGTATTGACGTAAACGGGGTCTTATACATATTTAAATTTCGAGCATTTTTGTAAACTATACAAGTAGACAGAGATTAGACCTGTTTCATTCTCAATTTGTAGATCTGATAACGGATGCCAGACTTCAAAATGAATACACCGTCAGGTCTTGAGGACGGAGCTACGGTCGGCCTCCAACATTCCTACTACAACTTTATATCGACATCGGTAAACCACGATGAAGACACGACTCTGCAGTTGCCGGCAGTGATAAGTTCCTCTGAAGGGGTATTCTTCACTCGGACCTTCGCATTCAGCGTTGTTCTGGTCATCTTTAATTTTACTGCACTGATTCTCAACGGTTTTGTGATCTACGTGGTAGCGAGATACCGCAACATGCGAAACACGGTGACATTGTGCTTCGTTAATTTAGCAATCACCGATATAGCACTGGTAGCGTTCAGCATGTCCAGCTCCCTACGTCGTACGACGGGCATTGATTTACAAGCCATAACCGGGTGCGTTGTTCCCGTCTACCTTCATGGAGTAAGTATAGAAATCATGTCTATTCGTTTTTTACTTCAAACAGTTTTTTTGGTTCCATTTCCCCCAATTATTTGTTGGGCTAAACGGGCATTTTAACGTACCTTATTCGAATATTCAAGTACATAGATACAGTTGTACTATGTGTGTACGTAAAGTAGTCTTGTACATTTGTAACACAGTTCAAATTGTAAAATTACGGTGCTTAGAGGAAACTGATGACCTTTGCACTTGGCGAGAAAGACACAACAGATTAGAACATTAGTTAATACCCAGTGGCGTAGCTAGGGGGGAGGGG
>KN887684.1:5936-27933 GCA_000934455.1 Apostichopus parvimensis | reverse complement strand
GATTTCTGTACGTAATATAAAATCTGTTCCTCGATGAAAAATACTAAAATCTAATTTCAAAAATGACCTCATTCATTCCTGATTCAGGTCAAAGTACAAATCCACTCTCTAAATTCTTGATTTTTCTTATTTGAATGTTCATTTTAATTACCTTGCCTAGATATTTAGGAGAGTTATAAATATCTAATTAAGTCTTGCTTTTTGTCTTAACTATCTTCTACATGTTGCTAAGTAATACTGGCCAATTCCTGATCCCCATTTTGAATATATATTTGTTAACGTTCAGGAGTGAAGTGAATCTGTAATAATCTGGCTGATGGGATACAGAGGAGGAGGATGATAAAATATAACGGAATTGTCCAGGGTCATCGCTGGACTACGGAGAAGGAAAAATCCATGTTAAAGGTCTACGGGGACACCTATGAACAACATTGTCCTAATCACTCTAATAGGAATTTTAAAAATTATCTTGAAAATAGCTGCAACTCCCATCAAAATCCATCAAAGATTGATCATTTTACCGATCTTTTCTCAATTCTAGTTTTATTTGTGAATAAACATTACCTAATTATGTACGTTGATGATTTACAGGGAGTGACTGCCTAATTTTCTTTTATGTTATCCCTTTGTTTTCACAACCTTCGTTTCGAGGACACTGCAGACAGGTTCGTGGCCTAAGGCGAATTTTTTGAAATAGTTTATTGTCCTCTTTGAAAAGAGGAACATCACATTATTCAAGTGATATATGTGGGCTTGTAATTAGGGTTTAATTAACTAAGGATTCAAATAAGAAAATTTGATGAGCCCAACACTCCACGTCATAGTTTGCACATATTTAACGAGTTTCCCAGATTTATCAAAACTTCAAATGTGTAACGAAAAGAGATTTTCGAAAAAGTTTCAACCGATTTTCAATGAGATAATCACACACACCAAATGTACTGAATATGGGGCAAATTGGCTAGATGTCTGTAGAACTTTAAAATATAAAACTATTTCTATACACTAGTGGGGGTAGCTTCTGTATAACGTGTCTCTTTCAAAAACTTCATGATAGTCCATACATGCACTTATAGGTTTCATCATTGA
The DNA here is from genome assembly GCA_000934455.1 of Apostichopus parvimensis. NCBI lineage: Eukaryota > Metazoa > Echinodermata > Holothuroidea > Aspidochirotida > Stichopodidae > Apostichopus > Apostichopus parvimensis. Next base: position 26,844 of record KN887684.1, on the reverse strand, counting down.
AGCCCACAGCAGCAAATGCAAGTCTTTCAGGAACGTAAATAATAAAAAAAATAAAAAAAATTGATACCAATTTGATAGTGTAAAGATTTACAGTTTTAAACAATATTTCATTCTTTTTTTTTTCCCAAAAAAGGTTAAGAGAAACTTTTAATACAAACATGACACAAATTAATCTCAGAAACCATTCAAACCATCACAGAAAAATCCACCTCCGCTTTTCACTGGTTACATTACACAATCCCACTTGAGTTGCCTATGAGGCCATCCCACTTCTGCAACCATATTGATCATCTCTGTTGAGGCTTAAAGTGTCCAAGGTTCCACAGAGACCACTGGATCCAGATGAGAAGTCACTTGAAGTAGCGTCTGGAAATTCTCTCTCAACACAAACTGGAGTTCGTCTTGCACTGTTCCATATTTTGGAGATATGAATCTCGGGGAATAACACCTTGGTTTGATGACTTTTGCCGTCGATATTTACCGAGACGACCAAGCTGAGTTGGGCCTGCGAATACAGCAACAGATAGAAACAAAACGGGGTCACTCACTAAACACACAGAGAATATACTGACTCTTACAACATAAAAGGAAGCATATTAAATAAACATACTTAGATATTGCTCCAAACAAAATGCCCATCGAACCTTAATGTGCAAATCGATGGAAATAATTATGACCATGAAACTAAATAACAGAGCAGATGGGTCCTATAAGCTTCCAGCATTAACAGTCGATCATTCTAAGCCAACTATCTCTCTCTCTTAAATTGGTCAAAACTGCAAATTAAGTGACTTAAAAGCAGACTTCGGAATTTGATTTACGGTTTTTACTTAAATGTGAGACTTACCCTTTGAATGTTTCCAATATGCCAGACTTTCCAACACTTATCACTTTGCTGTGAAATTGAAAATAATACATGACTTTAATATGTAACATTAAGTTAAAAGCTGAATTTTGAAGTCGTTTGTTTACCTAACCTATATAGTAATTTATTTATTACATAAACTGTTAGAAACCAAAACTGTGAAACAAATATGGTTTATTTCAATCTCTTCACAGCTAATAATTAAAGGGAAAGTCCCCCAGACCCTTTTGTCAGAGATGCACGATGAAAACACTTGTCCTATTTACAAGTGAACATCTTTTTTTATAAAACTGCAGCAATTGTAACCTCTCAAATCTCAGCTCCAACCGTTGTGGTGAGGATAATAACGGCCGTATTACCTCCTGAAATGTTCCACAAAAAAAACTCCAAAAAGAATACTCACTCTTTCTCTGTCTGTGAGGTCCACGATGGATAGGCTCTACAAGGATATGAGTTGAGAAAAAAAAGGAGACGATAATAGTTAAAACAATCATGTAGTTAATATCACTTACAAGTTGAGTTTATGTTAAACCATATTCAATTTATTAAGTCTTACTCTTTCACAGTCTGATTCAGGGTTGCCTGTTTAGCATTTTAAACACCAATAATGACAAATTTGTCCGGTTTTCGTTGTGCAAATTTCAACAAAACAATTTCCACAGTGTAATCCATAAAGCGACCGCATTCCCACTAGTTCAAATTGACTCACGTTAGGATCAACTTTAAGCTGTGGATCAACGTCTGTACGGTCGATGGTTTTGATATCCACTCTCATGATGTTAGAGAAGGCCCAAGTGTAGTCCAGTGTCATTTTAACATCTGCGATGGATAAGGCCACTTTCCCAGTAACTATAAGAAACAAATGCAGACAAGATGATTTGAAGTTGACATATCGCAAGGGCTCTATTTCATTCTGTTAGTACGAACAAATTAATAAATTAAATTTACCTTCCTAGGCTTCAAGTGAAACTGAAAAGTTATTTTTGACAAATTTTTGGAATATTTTTTTAGAAAAAGCTGTCATGACTCATTTGTTAATGTTCTTAAACAAAGGACTCCAGATTGTCCATTTATTGAGCCCACAAATTGCAATTTTTGATTAAGAATTTTATCAAATCGATATCAATCTCCTTTCCCTCTATTTTTGACAAATTTATCAATCTTGTTTCCCCCTATACAATGTTTAATCACATCTTTGTTTTGGATCTGATAGTTTCTGTACTAATGACATGGCAGGACAATGTAAACACGTTCACACTGAAAATTAAATTTTTGTACAGATTCCATTAAAAAACTTCATCTCCCTTGAAAAAGCATAATTCTTACAAATAGAAAACTTGCCTACGATTTAGCAACAATCTATCCTTTAATGAGAGGCTAGAGAACTGGAAGAAAGACTTAAAGAGGAAAACAAAAAACAATTAGTTCTTACAAAAAAAAAAGGTGACAAGGGGACCACTTATAAATATACACTAGTCAAAGTCAGACAATAAATGTTACCAATATGGAATTTATATATTTATATATTGATATTTCAAATAGGGTTGATCTCTCCGGGCAGCATGTATTTCTGGTTTTACACATCATGTAATTGCAAAGTGGGAAGACTTTTAACACAGAGAGTGAGTAAAAGGTTACGACTTACTCATGAGGGGCTTCCAAAACTTCTCGTATAACTGATTGACCTCGAAGGAAGCCGGTTTTCTGACGGGGTCGTGGAGTGAGAGAGGGAAGCGCAAATCAGTCTGTAGAGCAGGAAACTGCAAGCGGCAGGCCTTTGAGTCGTTACCGACGTCTGCGTGAGAATTTACCCGTAGACAACAGCATTTATATGAAACTAAAGAGTGCATGTGACCTGACTTCGAGATCAATGTCAAAATAGCGATCGCATATTCTTTTATAAAATTATGCCAATTTTTTTTATAGTTTAATTCGCCAAATATTACTCAAACTATTGATACCAATTGATCAATATTAAGACACCATTGGAAGATTTTCCACAAAATGAAAGTTAAATCGATCAGTAAATATAGTAAGTGATATGATTATTAGACATTTTCTGACGTAGAGAGACTTTCTCATATCAATATCAATTCACATAAGAAACAGCTCCATCAGATCTTCTCAACATGTTTGACTATTTTCCCATTTATAGTGGTTCAAGTAAATCTTTGGCTAGTTCAGGTTAATGGACTGTACCATTTAACAGAATTTAGGATCTGATAGTACCACAAATTGAACAAGACCAATTATACCAAAAAAATTGTTATCAACCCACCTAGCCTGACTTGATCGATAATTCTGGTGAGGGGTTCTTTCTGACAAAGCCGCTTCACCAGGTAGTCGCTAAATATACCCCTTGGCCTGTACCCGCCTTCACCTCGAAGTTCAAAGGCCTCGGATCCGATGTTGCTGTAACCGTAGAGGGGGAAAAAAAAAGTTTCTATTTATTGTTTGCAGTTTTCATAACTGTTTATGCAGTGTTAAAACCCTCAAGAGTCCAACAACTCCAATGATAGGCAAGACATTTTGACTTTCCTTTAAAGCTCCTCAAATACCCTCGCAGAAATTGGCTCTGAAACGAACAAAATATGGGATACATCCCACCATCCCAAGAAAGATACTTACGAGGCACAGAAGATGATGCTGTTACCACGTCCACAGCTTTCCATGTTGGTGTTGGGTGGCCCACGTTCATTTTCATTGCTGAAGATCGAAAACACAAAAAAGAAATGGGTATAAACCAATATGGTGAATTAGCCAATTTTATGAAAAAATAAGCAATGTATGAAATAAGCATTCATGCTTTTTAGGGTTACTGTTTGTGTACTTTTTTTTGGGTATTGTCTTAACAAATGTTCACTTTGCAGTAAAACAGAGTCGAATAATTCAGACAAAACTGTGCATTCTTATGGAACACACAAACTAACCTCAAAAGCAATTACATAATACTTACAGCTTTTATACCTTGTTTTAGTAACATGAATTTTCAGAGAACTGTCCCTAACTATAAGATAATGTCTGGGTGGGTGGGTGGATGTTCGTTAAATGAAAAGATGAAAACTCATCTTCAGCGAAGCCAGGGCCTTATTTCTCCATACAACTTTCTAATGCGAGACAACACATATTACAAATTCAAGGTATCAACTTTACAGAAACTGAATAATGTAAAATTAAATGGACAATATTAACTTTCTTCTATCCGAGGACCCAAAGTTATAGTTGACTCACGGGGGACAGTTTTACCTATCTGTGAAAATAAATTCAACGACTTCAAGATATTAAACAACAAGAAGGCTTACGGTGATCTGCAAATGTCTAGAAACATAGCATTGAGGGCAGGCTTCTTTTCTTGAATTTGTCTTTGGACATCTTGTACACAGATACTTTCCTCTGATGTATACCCGACATGGGCATCCACAGGGACCATGTAGGTTCTGTGAAGGTGTTGGAAGCCATGGCCACTGAAGTAAAACACAGCTAAACAAGAAGAAAGTTAACAAAGACAAAAAAAGAAAGAAAAAATTTAGTCAGTTTTAACTGCTGATATATGAACCCAAGATGGGAATCCATGGGTATTGCACAGGATCTAGAGAGGTGCTGGTAACCATACCCACTGAAATTGAAAACAACGACTAATCAAGAAGAACCTTCAAAAAAAAAAGAAGAAAAAAGAAGGTATGTAGACTTTAACCCATGTAAGGTATTAACAACATAGAGACTGCACAAAAATCAGCTCTATGAGTTCGGTAGACACTTTTCCCGCAGTTTTGCCAAACTCGCAAATTATTATTCAAAATATGATTGCCATGGAGACCATGACTAAGACACTGCCCTACATGTTCACCAGATGAATTTTAACTAACGGCCGGTAATTAGATGTTTGCGATTCAATTTTCAATCGATGTCTCCCAAACACTCAAATAACAATTAATGAAGTGCACAAACGACTTGGGCCTTTATTTGCTCGGAAATAACCACTGTTCTCCCCATCGCTTCTTAGAGAGCTGAGCGTGCATACCGTAGGAGTTTTCGGTGATGAGGTCGCAGAAGATGCTGACAGCTTTCTGTATGTCGTTTCGATTCAGGTTCATCAAAGAGAGACACTTAAACTTGAGATTCAACTGCAGACACTTTTGGAGCATATCAACGTCATGGTTCACCGCTGTCAAAGCGTCGATGCCACGGTATGCTTTATTTCCGATCAGTAGGGCCACTTTGTCGTTTGCTGTAAAAACCAATGTTCCAAAGCTCTCGTTTAATGGTTATCACATTTTCGCTCAAGCATAAAAGTATTCTTAAATTGAAAAGACAAAACAAAAAAGTTAGCTCCTATAGTAAAGGATTCCAGTTTTTGTTGCTAGGGGTAGCTGCTCTGTAATGAAGTATGCACTGTGGGAAGAGAGTTGTTTTTTTCCTAAACTGATAACATACAATTACTGGCTTATTGCATCTTTTAAAAATAAAGACGAAATACTCAAAAAGCAATTGCATAAGAAAGATACATTAGCTACAGCCATGCTACACAACCTTTTCTCTTAGATTCCCCACCTTGTTGAAAAAGTGTTTCCTCTTCCCCCCCCCCCCAAAAATTTTCTTCAAAAAGGGACCGTATATCTTTTAAATCACTTTCTTTTCACATGCTGTTACGGCGAACATTACGATTCAATCAAAGTTATAAATTAATATATAAATAAATATAAATGAAAGGCACCCTTGCACTTGACCAAGGGCCTTTGATCAGGAGTTGGCTTGGCTAATTTGTGTGTTATGTCCAGGCTACCACATTTCTTTGTTAGAATATGCATCTTATGAATATCCTGCTAAGAATGAAATGATCAAGTCCTCTAACATTGATACATTCCATACATGTTGCATATATATATATATATATATATATTTAACTTGAGGCTTGAGAATCAGTTTGAACACTTTTTAAAAGAAAAAGGTCTAATGTGGTCAAAGTAAAGAAACATACCAAAATATCCCACAAAGGGCTCCGTAGGTTTAATCTCCAGGTTAACAGAATTTGAGACCTGGCTCCCTCCAGCCTTATTGCAAATCTTACAGTAGTACTTCCCTTGGTCCTCTGCCTTCACAGCATCAAATGGAAGCTTGCTGCTGGTTTTGCCTGGAGTTGAAGAAGGAACAGGAAGAATTCATATCAAAAGTTTTCATAAATAGCAGCGTCATATACCATACAGCCGTACCTGCTGAACGTGTTCAAAAGAAAAATCTATTTAACAATTACTACAAAATAAAACGTTTCTTTCTCTGAAATCTGATGTAATCAGTGTAAAGCATGATCTTGCCACATGTAGTTAATTACTTAATTGACAAGTCTCGTTGGCTGTGAAGTCAAACAATGGGCTGAAAACACTTCAGATTAAACACAGAACTAACTGTAGATTTAATAGCGGAATATAATATGACGGTAGCCAAAAGACTTTACAATGGATATACATTTCAATATTTTCGAGTATAAAAGGTGACAATGTCAGATGTCAATTGTAATGTAACTCAACATATTGTGCTATGTAAATAGGATGTAATGTAGAAGCCTGAACGTAATTCAACGTGACATAACATGCATTATTAAAATCTGACAGGTAGTAGGCACCATTCCCTAGCAAACCAGTCAACACACCATGTAATCTGGAGATTAGTGTAGTGTCATGGGCTTTGATGTAATATCATGTGGAGTGTAACGTAATGAGGTGCTATGTGACGTATGGTATGTTGTTAGCCCATGATGTATAAAAACATATCTTACACTGTATTGATGTTATGTGAAAATATAGAACCTGTCAAATAGCATAAAGTGCTGTTACGTTAATATTTTCAGAGTTGTGTAAATAAATGTTGTAACGTTACAACTTCTTAAGTTGAAGGTTTATAGTCTTGTTCTGAGGTCAAGGTCCCCTCACATGACTATACAACTTAACCCCTGGTCAATGGTAACTTGTCACACCTACACACCAAAGTGTGCACAATTCAATTAATCTCTCCTGGGGCACTACAGTGCACCACAGCTACATGTCCTCTGGGGGACTTCCCGTAGGGCGCAGCCACAAACCGGCGAACCCAACTATATTTACGAGTTACCTCGCAAGTTCCCATTGATACACCTGGGTGAAGATAGGCAATGGAGATAAAGTGCCTTGCTCAAGGAAACAACGTAATGATCTGGCCAGGACTCTAACCTGCAAACCTTAGATCACAAGTCCACTCTGCCTTAACCACTTGACCACAACACTCTCATGTGTAATGACATAATATAGTGTGTAGTGTACAATGCATTGTGATGTCACATACTGTAGTGTTATGTGATGGAATGCACCATGTGTACTAGCATGCATAAAGGTAATGTAAATATTTTGCATATGACATATTATGTAAATACCAAATACATTGTACTCTGGTGAAATATATATTCCGTAGTGTAACAGAAATGTGTTGGGATGTGTAGTGCAGTGTATGCGACGCACATAAATAAATAACACGACTCAATCTGCTACAGTCTGATAGAAATGTGACGTCAAAAATGTGTAGTGTGATGCCACGACGACGCTACAACGTTCAATACAGTCGACTGGAGCCGTTGCTAGTTATTGTAACATTTCAGCTGCGAGACACACTGGCATGTGATGCCTTGTAAATCGGGAGGACGTTACCGTGGTTAAAGTATCGTTTACCTTCTAGTGGCTTTTCATCTTTGTACCACTGATAGAGAAGGGTCAGTTTACTTGTTGCTTGGCACTCCAGAGTGTGCTTGGCACCAACCAGACAGATGCTATCCACAGGTTGTCTCTCTATTTTAATCACTGTAACAGACGATACAGGAAAGAGATTTCAAAATAAATAATTTTTTCATAACTACATTTGTGGTATTCTCACTGGATACTGGTAACGTGAAGAAAAACTGAACCAATGATGAGTTTTACGAATGATGCATGCAGCTAAGGGATTCACTATCATGATCACAGAAAATTGATAGTTATTTGTGCTCTATGCGATCCCCTTTTATAACGACCGTTTGCTCTACGAGTTATGTGTGATTATGATGGTATCTTTCTCAGGTATCTTTCTCACTTCTGATATATAAACAATTCTATTTGAAAGATGAATGAAAAGAACCATTACCTGCGTCCTCTTGAGGCTGCCCACCCGTCACTATAAAAACAAAAGAAGAAAACATAATACAGCACGTCAATTGAAAGTCGGATATACATTACGTGGAGACAAATCCGTGTGAAACGTTACATATTTAAGCTATCCCTCCTGGTTTCTTCTTCTCCTTCTTCAGCAAACAATCTCCCGGTACTCCAAATCTATCCTACTTTCAAGCCTCCTCCCTCCACTTTTAGACATCAACAAATTACAGCTTCCTCGTTTTTCTTCTCACTTCTCTTCTGGTTTCTTGCCGATTTCTACCGTACAGGACATCACAATAATGTTTCCCTTATTATTATCATCTCTACTGTATACGCTAACTCTAACACCAGCAAAGTATTTCAACTAAACCGTCAATGAACCGTTAACCATTCCAGGTGCAGCCACTCGCCCACACCCTCGCTAGGAGAATATATCCATTGGAAATGTCCTTCTTTGTGAAGGATATGTACCGAGGAAGTGCGTTCATTCATGGAAGTGCACTTTCTATTGGATATATCCGATATATACGATTAAAGCGTAACTGTGATGATAAGCTGTCGGCTATAACATGATGACACTGAATATCAACCAGGTAATAACATGAATATTCAACATGTAATGAATATTAATTGCATAATCAATATGATTTCTGTTAACATATAATGAATACACTGAATATTGGTTGTGAAAACAAAGCATAAAATGCACTTACAAACAGTAACAGTGACTTCTTTGCTCCACGTTGTACCATTTCTGTTCCAGACTTTGCAGATGTACGATCCACTATCGTCAAAATCTGCTTGTTCCCACTAGAAGAACCAGTAGAGACAAAAAATGAAATCATGCAATCATATGCAAAATGATGCAACTACACAATAAGTTAGTCTTAGATAAGTAGACATCAGATCTAAACGATTAATTTGTTCCCAATAAGATTCAATGTACACAACTGTACAATGAGATTTCTACATCACTACCAAATTGGCAAGACTTCCACTTCCATATAACAATGGAAAACTGTGGTTTTGCCATGTCATGTCTTCATTCCCTAAATAGAAGTCATGTACAAAAAGACAAATAAAGTTAACAGTCACAATTAGACCGAAACAGATACTGGGGTAGTCTACCTGCGTCTCATACTGGGGTAGTCTACCTGCGTCTCATAATGGGGTAGTCTACCTGCGTCTCATAATGGGGTAGTCTACCTGCATCTCATAATGGGATAGTCTACCTGCGTCTCATAATGGGGTGACTACCAACGTCTCATAATGGGGTAGTCTACCTGCATCTCATAATGTGGTAGTCTACCTGCGTCTCATAATGGGATAGTCTACCTGCGTCTCATAATGGAGTAGTCTACCTGCATCTCATAATGGGGTAGTCTACCTGGGTCTCATAATGGGGTAGTCTACCTGGGTCTCATAATGGGGTAGTCTACCTGCGTCTCATAATGGGGTAGTCTACCTGCGTCTCATAATGGGGTAGTCTACCTGCATCTCATAATGGGGTACTTTACCTGCGTCTCATAATGGGGTAGTCTACCTGCGTCTCATAATGGTGCAGTATAGTACCACAATGCGTAATCATACATCATCTTTAACATGTGAGGTCTAAATATGACGGTTGGAGATTTTGCCTCCTTTAATTTGTCATCATTCCAAGAATTCAAATCAACCAACTCTCTACTAAACACTGGAGTTGCGGGAGAACTATTTGTTTGTTACCTTAACATCTTTCCCCTTCTTGTGCAGTTCATTGTTGTGTCCTCGCTTGTACCACTGGTACTGAGGTTCTGGTTTGCCCTCTGCTCTGCACTCCAGATAAACCGGCTTTCCTTTCAGAGTCGTCACCGACTTGGGTTCCCTCTTGATGACCGGCGCCTGTGCCTCTGAGCCTGTGGTGAATGATACAGATTTAGGGAAAAAATACTCGAGACTTCAATCTATTACCTCTATTCTCGATTACATAACTATACAACAAAACAGGTTAATTAAATACTAACAAAAGAATGATGGAATTTGACATTTCGTTGAAAAATATCAAACTTTTATTTTTTGAGATGAGTCAGCTGTAAATCTTTTAGAGTTACTTTACTTCCTGTGAATTAATATTATTCAAACATGACTACTCAAGTCTAAGTTGTATTTCTTCGTCAATGAAAGAGGATCTGCAGCATATCGGTGCAGCAGGTTTTTTTTTTTTGTATCCAATTTTATCTTTTCATAACATGTTTTTGTCTTCAAGTCTTTAGCAGGGAGGAATATATATATACACAGCAGTTTATACAAAGGAGGACAAACTACCTCAGTTTTTTTCAACTTACTGTTATAGGATGGAGTAACTGAGATATATGCCACTTTGGTGTGCACCTGAGGTCTGCTTCTATCGGGTAGGATGTGATAAATTTGGCAGAAATAGCCACCGCTATCCTCTTGCTTTAACTTGGCTATTTTCAAAACCTTGTCGACGCCGTCCGATAGCTTCTTTGTGACCGAACCGTCGTCTCTGGTTTTAAAGATGTGAAACCACTGGTAGCGTGGGTAAGGGAAGCCGACGGCGCTGCACTGGATGGTGATGGCTGACCCTTCCTGAAAAGTGCCATCCGAAGGTTCTTTCAACAAGTAGAGTTGTTCTATGAATGAGGGAAAAGTAAAAAAAACAATATGAAGTCACCCAGTAAACATATCATGATCCTATTACCACTTCTATGAAAACCGACTCTGGGATGTTATTGCTGGCTGACTTTAGCCTGTGCTCTAACTACGGCTCTCCTCATAGCGAGTCGCTCTCTCGCATCCCCATCGTCCATCTAGACGTCTCCGTAGTTCTAAAAAAAAATCTTTTGGTCATTCCACATACTCGACGGCGATCCTACGGCGATAGTTCTCTCTGCAAATTCGGTCCTGTTCGTTGGAATCTGTTCCCTCTATCTATTAGAAATTCGACTTCTGTCGTAAGCCTTTAAGTCCAGATTAAAGATATTTATTCTTGATCAGATTTTTTCTTTAATACGGTACAGTAGAATTGTGACTGTTTTTGTCTAGCGATTTAGACCCTTGCTCCTCCAGAGTTGTATTTAACTCTATATAAATGTATTATTATTATTATTATAATTACTTCGTTCCTGAAAGACAACTGACAGCAGATACTTTCTCACATATTACAACTCTCCAGACCGTTGCGGAACAGTCTTTATCACATTTTAGTATCGAGAGGAATGTCATAGACGGTATCGAAACACTGCGTTTCACTTGACCTGTTTCACATACATATTGTCATAATTTTCCACCTTTAAAAGTGGCCATTCACATGGATAAAAGCTTAGATCTTATAAAAAATTGCCGTACAGGAAAAGCTAACGAACCCTATTGAGGGAAAAGTCGTTTCTTGTTTCAAATGATTTGCAGTGTGTCCCCAAAGATGTTTTCTTTTTGAGGCCTTTGTGATGCCAGAGCAAACATAATATGATTATGACCTGGATATCTGGCTTTATTTGCCACCATCACCACCACCACCACCACCACAATCACCATCATCAAAGATTGTCAAATGAAGAATAGAAACTTACCTGGTGCCTTCAGTAACTTGAGTGCATTTTCAAGTCTTAAATGCTCTAGGTAAGAGGTCAAATGACGGACTGTTTGTCCCTTAGTGCCCAGGTCCATTAGGAGTCGCATGGCCGGCTTTTCGTCCATATATATTGCATTTGCAAAGTACTCAACATCTTGGGCACTGTAAAGAAAGACAAACAATGATTAAATGGACGTCACTGTTTTTGCAGCCATCCTCTTGGTCTCGTTTCGAACTGATTATAGCGTTCGGCTCCATTGATTCTTGGGTATTCTTGATGCATTTTACATTAGAATCACTCAGGTAACTGAATATTGAAACTTCTACTGGGACGATCTCAAGGAACACTTGTCTCACACTCAAGAATTAATGCCCCCAATTTAAATTTTCAAAATTAAGCCCTTGGATAGGTAAATCTGCTACAAAGGCTGTAGGCCTAAGATAGGAGTTTGCTTTGAATCATAAACCAGGTTACTGGGTTTTTTTAAATTCAGTCTCTGCCAGTATCATATATACAGTAATTACAAACTGCAAATAAGGTCTTGAGGGGTATTGATATAGTCACATACTTTTGGTGGCAAATACAACCAGCCAGTTTAAAGACCCTATCTTGTTCAGTTGCTCTTAGGTGTTTACATTCATTACATACTGTACTGTACGATCGGTCTGTTTCTGCAACATGGCACGATCCACGTTGTGTATGCACAGTAACCCATTCACTCAAGTTTCACTACTAATATGTACACAGCACCTTTAAAGGAGTATTCTGGTGACAAAAAATGTGACACTTACATTGATGAGAAATTTATTCCACCCGTCACTGCTAGTTGAAACCCCAATCTCAATATCATGTCCCTAACTCAAGATATGTTTGATCGAAGGTAACCTATTTAAAAATTCAACTACTCCAGGAAGTTGGATCACATTAGGGGGTCTGTGATGTCATCTGGGCAAATGCTCTTTTGAAGTTTTACTTAGTCTATCATAATCTTCTTGTTGACGTATCCCTGAAACATGATACATCTGTAATGTTTGCATAGCTGTCAAAGTTCCCTGTACTTTTTGTTTGTGAATAAATGATTGACAAATTATAAAGAAGAACAAAGACATTGTCATAGGAAGTTTCCCTTCTGACATCATCCATTCTGCTGTTGCCAGATGCAATTTACGAAATATCACTAACTTTTTGAAATTCATATCTTTGCAATACAAAATGCTGTGAGGATGTGGTTTCTAGAGTTAGATTCAGAAAATGTTCAGAAATTTTGTTCAGCAATCAACTTATATTGCCAGCAGAAAATGCTTTTGTTTTTCCCTAATTATCTTGGTTGATCATCACAAACTTGGAAAGTTTCACTACCTTGCTTGGAAAAATAAAGTCGCAATTTAAGGACGTTAACATTAACAATTTCGAGGAAGCAATAAACCTTGCACAAGATCGTGATACGTGGCGGAGGTTAATCACTGAGCATGTCGGATAGACGAGACTCAACTTACTACTACTACTATCATCACAAACTGAAGGTGGTGTACTGTTAACCGTTCAAAGGTAAAGTCATCTAAGATATGGTAGATGTGTAAAACAGAGGCAGGCTAGTTATTGACCTAGAGCTGTAAAATCTATGGACTTTTCTCCTCAAAAAGTGTACTAGAATAAACTCCATCAATTACATGTTGTATACAGGTATATATAAAAACATATACACATAAAATGAGTTGAAAATTCCAGAACAGTGAAAAAAACTTCCAGCTTCCACCGGGATTCGAACCCCGGCCTCCCTCTTTTTATGCGAAACCAACTAGACCATGGACGCTGATTGTATGTCCAGAGGTTCTACACCAGTACGGAAGGGACTCGTCATTCCACTGTAGGCTTTTGCTACCTTTATCGAACAATGCTAGTTCTGTTTTGAGGATATATTTTGCCTCACTCTAGAGATCAATGATGATGCTAACCTAATGCTGGATCTTGTAAGAGATACTTTGAACAGACTCTGTTAAATAAAATTGAAATAAAAGACCAAGGCAAATGAATAAAGATATATGATGTAACCACATACTTGTAGTAATTATCGGGTAGGACCTGAAACATCTGACGCCAATCCTTGCCAATGTTGTTTGATATTTGCATGAGCAGACGATAGGACAGATCAGAAATGCCACATTCTGGATCCACATATTCCTCCATGGTAAAGGTATAGGTTTCAGCAACTGGGAGAGATGTGAATGGTTCTAGAAACATCGGACTTTACCTGAGGATGAAAGAAGAAAGACACATGTAAAGAAGAAGGAGATATATAAGAACTGTTTATTATTATTATTATGACAGTTACAAGAACTACTGTAGAAACAAAGATTTCCTGGTGACAAACAAAGTCAAACATATATTGAAGAGAAATTTATTCCACCATCACTGCTAGTTGAAATCCCCATCTCATTTAACATCTTGCCCCTAACTGGAGATTTGGTTGATTTGAATGTTACCTAGTTTGATCGGATAAACCTTCAACCACTGGACGAAGTTGGATCACAGAATGGGGGATCTGCGATGTCATCTGGACTTGTAAAAAGTGCTCTTCAAAAGCTATATGGGTTAATCTATGCCAAATCAACTGAGGCCTTCATGTCGACCCTCTCAGAATCGCCTGAAATTGATATGGTGTCTTGCAATATGTCTCAAAGGATGAATTTGGCCAAAAGAACTGTTTAAACGATTTGGTTGCTAGGATACGGCCACGCATTTTAAGAGCCCTAAATTTTCCCTCAAGTTTGGAGGCATCTTTTGCATAAATGTGAAGTATTTTATGTCTGATATTGTAGATATTTTATGATTTTTCTCTAAACACCATTCTTCATGAGTGTATTAACCCTTTTTTTAAAACTCAAGTCAAAAGTTTGTGTATTTTATGTTATCTACTCAAATGTACTGTACAACTTGAAAATCACGTATGAAAATGTTGCACCAGCCGTTTTGAGTAATTCAAATGACAACAACTTCTTAGCTTTAGCAAACAGGTGCTTAACAATTAAGAGGGTGGTACACTGGTGTGAAGCGTATTCTAGTTTGTTATTGTTATCATGACGTCACCCATGGCTCGCGCTTTGGTGGTTTGCTCTGTGGTGTGGCGGGCTATGAATCACGCGCTATTAGAAGCGTATTCAGATGATTTGTTTTAAATGATTCGGTTTGTGGGGTTGGAAGACAGCCAAACTGGTTCAAATTGGTTTAGTGCCCATTTGCATGTGCTCATCTGCATATCAGGTTGGCACTCAACCAATCAAGAGTTGAGTGGGGGGTTAGCTGTAAGTTTAGACCAATCGGGTTCAAGTGCAGAGTGTGTGCCCTGTGCATCGTGTCGTAATTTATTATTTTGGAATCAGGGGTTTAAGTGTCTCCTAAAGACATATCTGGGAGTTTAAGATTATCTCCCAAAGTCTACGGACGTAGAACAGTGGGCTCCGTAGTTATATTTATACCTGTGCATTTTAATTATCCAAAGTTATAGTTTTATTCAGAATCAATAAAAATGATATATATTATCAAATATCCGCTTTTGGAGATTATTTCCTGTGTTCACGCTCGGTTCGACGTTATCAGTGTAAGGCCCGGCTTACCGTTCTTAGAACAACCAAAATAAGCCTTACACTGGCATAAGGACTACCAATTAACTGCATTTCAGGGTCATATTCCCAACAATGCTTGTAAACAGCGCCCTCAAAAATTACATTTTACCAATACTTTGGGCTATTTTGGGCATTTCAAGGTCAAATTTGGTCATACTATAAAGGTTTAGGTTTGGTTTTCAATACAAAACTAGTAAGACATGTATAGTTATGATGCAAAGAATGAGTTAAAACATCTTTTTTACAATTTATTAATGCTCTGATGAGCAGCTTAAAGTGGCATATATGAGAGTTACATTAGCTCTACAGATGCATGCCTCCTAACCTCACGTACCATGTTTTTCACTGATAACCAAAGTACGGCCACGGCAACTACCGGTGGTTGCCGTGTTCGTAAGTCATATTGTAACCAATTTTCAATCGCAATTTTAATATAAAATGCTTTTAAAGCCCAAAATTGCCACAGTCCAGCAAGAAACATTATTTTATGCAAAGTTCTAATATTTGGGAAGTTGTAAGCAAAGGTAGCCAACCCCCAAAGCACACAGTAAAGCTTTACCAAAGATTTAGGCTATGAAGGTATTAAATTATATAGGCCTAGCCTATACTTCAATGACTCTACACACAATGATTTACTGTGTGCTTTCTGTGATTAAATCAAATTCATAAGTATTACTATTTTGCTAATATTCTTCAATAATACCGATATATATATATAGACATATATAGCCCCTAGGAGAAGCATTGTTAGACGGCATATTACCTTTGACAGTAAGAAAGTCTAGTTTACTGTTTAGTATATTTTTGTTGCAGTACGGGACTACTGTAGCACGTAAGGGTATGCCTAAGGGAAGTTGAAAGAGTAAGTTGTTCCGTTATTTTTAGACCTAACTGCAGCTTACTTCAGTATTCTGCATAAACCTTTGAATTCATGTTACATGTAAGTATTTACTTCTTACCATGAAAATGATTAATGGAGGTTGAAAATCTATGTATACACCTCGAAAAGTACATCCGCTTCACGACTACGTCTGCAATACAATTACCACTGGTATGGCCCAAACCGTACACACAAAGTTCGGAAACAACACCGACTCGTCATCCTGTACCATGCATGCCACAGAAATTTCTGTGACCCTTGCACGTACGTATGTATGTAGGCTGTATTGACGCAGAAAGCGAAGCAGTAGAACAACGGGGTTTTCCCCTTTTCTTCCCCCAAACAGTTTACTCGGTATTACTATTGGCCGTTCCAGTCGTAGTGATGCATGTAATATTTACATATTTTAGAGAAACGATGTTTACTAGCCTTGAGAAAAATGTTAAATTATAGTTAGTTAATTTATTGAAGGATTTAGATTTTGAAATGTTCAGAAGAAAATGTGTGAGACAAATCATATTTGCTTAAAACCACAAAACGACTGGAAATGTTACTCAAACAAACTACATTAAAAAGTGTTCTGCGGTTTCCATTTAAACAACAAATTGGAACCATAGACTTGTGTTGTGTACGGGTGAAGTGCTTCTATGTTAGTCTTTATGATCATGTTATTTTGCTAGTTCCGTTCTGGAATGACACAGAAGATAACACAAAACTTCGACCCTTTTCGTTTCCACGATCAAGATCATTGACGGAAAGTGAACCAACACTAACTTTAGTGGTAAAGTTATTTCACATCAGCGGTATGCCTAGTTATACTCTGTACTACGCCTTGGTTACTACCAATTTCACGAATCGGAAAAAAATATCCAAAACATCACCGTGCCTCAGTGTCATACGGAATATCTAGATTCCTATTTCCAACTAACTAGATTTTTATTTTCCACAATGTTTCAGCAAATGGCATTAATTTGCAATAACTTTTTATTATTATTTATTATGTTAGGTAATACAGTCTTGTTCAAGGCCAAGGCCCCCTCACATGACTTTACAACTTAACCCTGGTCATTGGTAACTTGTCACACCTACACACCAAAGTGTGCACAATTCAAACAATCTCTCCTGGGGCACCACAGTGCACCACAACCACGTGTCCCCCGGGGGACTTCCCATAGCGTGCAGCCACAAACCGGCGCACGCAACTATATTTACAAGTTACCTCACAACTTCACAAGTCCCCATTTATACACCTGGGTAAAGATAGGCAATGGAGATAAAGTGCCTTGTCCAAGGACACAACCAAATGATCTGGCCAGGACTAGAACCTGTAATCCTTGGATCACAAGTCCGATGCCTTAGCCAATTGGCCACCACGCTCCCTTTTTACCATGCTTAGGCCTAAGCTAGGCTAGGCTATTTATGAATTTAATGGAATTCAATGCAAATTTCACCAGAATGCTTAGATTATGTTCCTCTTTAACATATCAAAAAGAAATTTTGACCTGGACTATTCTTTTAAGTATACAGCATGCCTTGCCAGACTTAGGCTTACTTCATATCCTATTCAAATGGAATGTTCCTTGCATGGCCGCGGATGTCGTTCCTCATCACTAAGGTAGCTCTTAGTACCACTTGATTTTGGCAAACGGTTTCAAAATTGTATTGACAGTTAAACAGCTTCTGGGGATGAAATCATCAAAATTTTCCACTTTGTGGCAGCGAACGCACTCCACCTCCGTAGGCATTATCGCACAGTTGCGACATGTACACAGTTGTGATAAGTACAGGTATTCTCATGTCTTTTTGTTGAGGTCAAAGTTCATCCAAGATCACCAGAGATCAAAGTAAGCTAGAAAACTCCAAAAGCAAAGCTTGGATGAACTCCATGCTTGGTTTGTCGATCTCATTTTTAGTGAGTATAAAACTATAGATTCTTTCTGTGAATGTGAAAGTTCATTTATAAGTCAAGTTTTATAGCAAGCTATAAAAAGAAACTACAGAATATCTTTCATTTGCATAATAGTTTGTAGTGATTTTCATGTGGTTAATTGATATACATTCATGTGTTTTTCATTGTGTTTTTTATTCACAAAACTTTAGATACTACCTAGGATGGCACAGAAGAGATACGAAGAAAACCTTTCTCCGTACGCGGAGTTATTCCGCTCAAAGCTTATTGAGGATTTCCATTTGCTTGAGAGCTTTGATGAACATGGGAAGTCAGATGCCCCTAAGTATTATTCCAAGGATTTTGAAGGTACAGTAGCACTCTCTGTTTATGTAATTGTTACCGTATATATATTAATACTGAAACTGTTTGTTACAGTTTATATGTTCTTGACCTTTTAGATCCGGCCCGCCAAGATAAAATGATGTTGGAGAACCCTCATGGCTTGGTCAAATTCCAGGTTTACTCAAGGAAAGAGCCCGGTGAGGTTAGTCCGAGCGACAGAAGAAGGAACAGAGTAAAGAACAAAAACTCAAAAAACCCACCGCTGGATATCTGGGCCCACTATGTTCTAGAAAATATCCTTTCACAGTGTTCTTTCCGAAGGAAATTGAAAACAAAAAATGTGTATTTGTATGATGAACATAGAAATTCAACTTGAATCTTGCAATTTTATGAAGCGCATGTCAATTCTAAACCTGAATATGGACAAATATTGAAAAAAATATCAGTACATGTTATTTATATTGAATTGTTTGAGATGTTTAAACTGAAAAAGTATTTAATATTCAATATTTAATGTTCTATTTCTAGTTTGGGTATCCTGTAATTATTATTTTTTTAATGTGAGTACAGGCCCCCTGTTTGAGATCAAAGGTCATTTGAGGTCAACAGAGATCCAAGTGTGACACTTCTGTGAACATGATAACTCAAAAAGTGCTGCGTGGTTGCACTTCATTTGGTGGCATGTAGCTCTCTCCCCCCCCCCCACATTGTTAGTGCAAGCATCCTACTGTAATTTGAGGTCAACAGAGCTCAAAATCAGAAAATGTTGTGAACATGATAACCCTTACAGTAAGGGTTAGATGAACGTCATTCATGTACATATGATCCACCTTATTGAGTGCAAGAACCCTATTCACGTCTGTGAAGGTCAAAGGTCATTAGCACCTTATATAACTCAAAAGGAGCATCTTTTGTTGTCAAAGTTCATTCTAGGTTAGTATCGGTCTGAAAACCATGTCAACATTATCAATGGAAAAGTAAAGCTTGGATGATGACATTATTACTTGATTGATAGTTCGACATATTGTGCAAGAAACTTGCTGATCATGATCATTACTGCAGTAATGGCTAACACATACTGTAAGAATCTTGTTTTTGTAATGTTACTGTTTAATGTTAAAATTTAGCAAGGAGTCACTAAGCAAACTGGCTCTCTGGTTCTTCATATAGCCATCTTAAGTTTGATATGTGGTTTCGAATGTAAACTTTTCCATTGGTGGATGTTTTTAACAGCTATCTGAAATCATTCCTTAACATTTGGCACGTTCGTTCTTTCAGCATTTTATGCTTGTGTTGATTCTGTCCAATTCAATAGCCCTGGGATTACAGGCAGGTAAACAACCATGCTAAGTCATAAATGTACAGGTATATAAAATAATCGTTATTTACTGAGGACCAAAGCCTTATTAAATTTAATGATTGGATTACCATATATACCAACAGTAGTATTTCAAAATGTTGAAATCAATTTAAAAAAAATAAAAAAATTGTATGCTCTTTACTGTTTGAGAATAATTTTAAAGATTCAACCATGATTTAAAAACTCTTTGGAGACATTGTTTTTATATTACCATGTTAATATTCACAAGGGAAATTGAACATCGCATTACATGTAGTGAATCAAAGGTTTATTTTGACATTTTGACATGATTGGATATATAACAAATCTAAAATTCTAACGTCTTCATGAAGAGTTTTTAGTCAATAACTTGAAGTCTATATTTTTGTCTCTCACAGAAGTATCCGAGAGTGAAGATCCTAAATTTGCTGGTTTGAAGTTAGCGTTGGATATTTTTGACTACTGCTCTCTGTTTCTCTTTATGGTTGAAATCATCTTGAAATGGATAGATGATTTTTGGTCATTTTGGTCTGATAACTGGAACATTTTTGATTTTGCAGTTACTGTCGGGGTAAGTATACCTAAGTGAGGTCACTTTATGCCTTAAAGCTCAGGCTTAGCTAAAAGTGAAGTACTATCAATTGTTGCATGGATTCACCTCCAGTCTTTGGAAACAGTTTGATCATCAAAAAGCTGAGCATTTTCTTGTGTTTGACATTCGTCAATGTTGTTTGCTTATTGGGATATTTCACATAATTGGTGAAGCTTCAAAAAAAAAAAATGTTTGTTCTCTCATTGTGTACTACACCACACATGATTTGAGCAAATTTATAATAAATATCGGTATTAATTTTGTTCAATGACAGTCCTTTGTGCCTGAAATTATCAACTTCTTTGCTGGTGACATCGGAGGGTCAATGGTGCGAGTGATTGTGAGAAACTTGAGGGTTTTCCGAATTTTACGATCACTCAAAATGGTGTCTAGATTCCGGCAAGTCAGACTAATCGCCTTGGCTATTGGGAAGGCTTTCAGTGTAAGTCCATTTTTTTGAATGTTCTATTCTATTTGTACCTTCATTTTTACATTGTCTAGTTGATGTTTACATACTGTTCCAATCCATCACTGTTTCATCCATCCATCTACATTTTTGCTCTACATTTTTTCTATTGTTTTGTTTAGTAAGTTGTATTTGTAAATATACTCTGTTTATTTACCATTCTCCCTCCCTCCTCCTCCTCCTC
>KN887682.1:34398-47262 GCA_000934455.1 Apostichopus parvimensis | reverse complement strand
ACATTGACATGTTAATGTAAAGTAAAATCATAGTAATTAACATCAGGAGCGAATAAGGGACCACACCATGCATCATTACTTGTGTAAACTCTTAGTAGTGCGTTACAACATATATTAATCCTACATATAATATGTATTATTTGATTAGCAGTGTCGATAATTTGGTGAGCAGATCCTGAAACGATGCAGAACAAGTGTTTCAACAATGAACCAAATTGATAAAGATATTTAAACTTTAAGGTTTCTTGAAAGCTTGAAAACTTTGAACCGCATTCGTCCAGTGCAAAACCCGTTATGCTTTTAAAGTGTTACCGAACGAACTTTATATCTATCGCACTGATATCGTATGCATGGATACTCATAAAATACACGTGATTGTGTGTTTATAATGTATGAAAACAGAGGAGGCGAATGTGTACCACGTGTTAATGATGTGATAGAATTGAAGATAATTTTACAGTGAGCAACATTAATGACATTGCATTGCCTTTATGTAATTTAGCAAAGAAATTGGATCCAGGATAACGTTCAGATCATGAGTTGGATATTACAGCTAGAGACGTAAATTTATGTAACAGACTGCGCAAAATATTCAGTTACTACTTTGTTTTTAATATTGATTTCGGTACTACTGAATTTAGCTCAAATTTATACCTCAAATGCATATATAGAGGTCTACTGTTGTCCATTTTGCAATGAATAGAATTCATCATTATGTTGAATAAGTATACCTTTTATCTGTATTAATTGTAGAGGCATTAATTACTGTGGCATTCTTTTAATTAAATCCAGGAAACATACATTCAAAAAGCAGAATCAACCAAATATATATGTCTTATTCTTCACCGCCTCACCTTAACCCTTTCCTTGTCTGCGTGCCTGTAATTCGTTCAATCAGTTCGAGCACTGGGTCAATTTTGATATTCAGGTACTATCACAATGTACAATGGTACAATGTCTTTTGGAACAATAATCGTAACCCTCAGGGTAACATATTCATCAATTGTCCCGAACAAAACATTGGATGATACACAAAGAACAGTGATTACCAGAATAGTTTTATTAAATTTATTGCTGTATTCCTTTCAAAACGATACCTTGCTTATTACAGTACTCTTTACATATCTTGTGTGAAGTATTGAATTGGCATTTATTGTACACTTGCAACCAGGATATTGAATAACGGTAAGGAACACGAGAAAAAGATAATTTCATAGACTAAATGGTAGCATGTATTACTACCGATAAAACAGACGGAGAACGGCACAGGGAGTTAAGCTTGGCGTGCACCAGACAAACATTAATTGTGATAAAATACAGTCATTCGCTGGGCACAATTTCGAACATATATATATAACAAAGCCAAAAGGCTATGCTGGGTAGCATTAGTTTCTGAGTAAACGTTAAATACAGTTATGATAGAACAGATCCGATTGATGCAGATGTGAATCGAAAGTACAGCGGCTTAATTTCATCGAAGGTTAATATAAGAACGTGTAAACAAAACGGTTAGGATGAACATTAATTAACGGAATTAATTTAAATTAATACAGAAAGTAAACGGAGTATAAGCATTAGTAAAAATAAAGTATAAGACATTGAACATATCAAAGAGCAAAGATTTTTTATCAGAGGTTTACTCGTTGCTAAAATGCCAGAGATATACTGTACGTCATTCCACTTTTAATAGAGAAATAGACGAAGACGTTGCTTTAAACTTCTTGTACTGTTTAATCACGTGTTCACACTGATCTGACAGCGCCTTTAGTGGATCTTCCTTTTGCTGTGTAAGATGTTCCTTAGCTAATAACATGACCTTTTGTTTACCTTGTAAACTTTCGAGTTTCGTATTTAGGTTGCCCACAATCTTATCGCATTCCTCCGTAAACGATTCGTATTCGTTATCATAAATTACGTTGGTTGCATTGTTGACTTCATCACAGTTTCCCGTCACGTTGTTTAATTGCTCTTTTTTCCTATGTCAGCCAAACCTCTCCCTCGTTCAGCAATTTAACAAACTCGTAAATTTTAGCATGTACTGCAACATAGCTGTGTGCTCTTAACATACATGATTTGAAAAACATCAGTTTCATAAGCCAATTTTGAGTTATATATTTTGTCGGCTTGAAATAATAGTAACCAACGTCCAACAGATGCTGAGTTTACACAGCCCTAGTATAGTACATATGGTAGTACAAATGGACGGCTCCTTTCTTAGTATTCTGTAACTCACCTTCGGTATCTTTGCCCCTGATCTGCTCACTTACTCTCAGTTAAAAAGCAATGGCTCCTATGTATCCGGCTTACTTAATTAACAATATTCATCAACATTTACATCTTTTTTCTCTGTTAAAGTCAAACGTAGCGTACAACGTCAATTACTACTTGAATATTATAAAGGTATGAAAAACGAAAGAAACATATAAACATTCTTTCGACATTATGTGTTGACTCGGCAAAATTATTGGCTAAAGCTGATATGAGATTAAGAAGATTTAAATCTGATATTATCTGCGGTAACTTTTAACCTTTCGATGAACAGTCTAATGAATGTAAATATTCCAATAATTAGCCTAATATTGGGGGATTTTATACCTTAATGAAGAAGAATATTTTCTATTGGTACCTGATTATAAATGGAAAGGTTAGAAGTTGAAGGTTTCTAAAAACATAAATGAAAAGAACCAAACAAACTTCCCAACCAAAAATTCAGAAATAAACTTCAATACAACCCGCCACAAAATAAATACAATTGCAAAGCTCTGTTTGTCAGCTTCATTTTGACACCGAAATAAAGTACAGCCACAGCGATAAATGGTTTCCTTTACTAAAATAAATCTCTGGCATGCATGAAGATTACTGACTGTGGAATGTTTGACAACTACTGATTAGCTGCAAACAGTATTCTACTAAGGGTAAACCCAATATCAGCAGTTACGTACAAACCTCAACTTACGCTATACAGCCATCATGTTCAACGTTGAAGATCATTCTCACATAAAGAGTACCGTTGAATTATGATTCCAAGGTTGGTTCGTCGATCTAAATTTATTGAATTGATGTAAATGGGTTAAGAAGGACACAAAAACTAAACCACAACGTTTGCCTATCAAGGATACTATCATTTGGTGAGAAGCGACATGTTTGAGAAATCAACTTGTCATGATTCAATTGCAATGCGATAATTAATTGATATTATTATCACAAAACAATGAAACCTACCATTGACGAGCCTCTCGTGTATCTAGCGAACAATATATAGGTCAAATCAGCATGTTTGGTGGTGACTGCTGGTACTTTAGAATAGATGTGTTAGAAATAATGTAACACTGAATTCTAGTCAATGCAAATCAAAGATATGATTACACTCTGTTTATCATTGATTTTCAATGATATAGGCATACTAGGGTGGTTTTCAATATAGTTTTCAATATGTTTCTTCTCTCCTCCACAAAGCTAACCAAAGGAAAAAGGTATCTACGAAGAATGTAATAGAGTATAGATTACGGAATCCTCACATGTACAAGGTAAAGATGTTTTCTTATTAAACCTTCGTTTTTCAACGTTCAACAGAAAGCCCTAAAACATATTGTTAACTTAAATGGCTTATCTCTTCTTATGAAATATTGTTAAAACTAAAAATCTTTGAAATTTCGACGAAATTTGTATGACAAAGAAGCATTGCACTAGATTATTCAGATACCGTAAGTAACATTTAATGATCAAATCTGTCTATAAATTGAAGAACATATTTCAATTAAAGGTCGACTGTAAGTTGGGTTTGCCACAATCTGACGGTTCCAAATTCGACTGTTGAGAATTTAAATATGTGCTTGAATGTCAGAAGATGGAAAACTTGAAACCATATATACAGAAAGTAAGTAAAAAATTTTAAAGTTGAAAGGAAACTTTAAACATAGCCCTAAACGTTAAGTGACCGAACTTATTTCATATTCGGCAAAATGACAGATAACTCACAAACAAAGATGAAAACTAAGTTTTATATATAAGAGATATCCTTAATGAAAAGGAAAGTAGACAATGCGACGGGAACTTAAACCTCGCTATTGGATACCACTGTCTCTTAGTTCCTTTGTGTGTTGACGCAACAAAACACAATTATCAATTGTTTGGATGTCTTGCTAGGGATTAAAATGACTGTTAAAAACATGTCATGTTAAAGCGTCCACTGTCGTTTACTTTCAATGATTTAATCAATACATTTCTCCACTAGACCGTAGGTATACAGCTGTCCCTTGTCGGGTGTTGCAATCAGGATTTTTCCGCATTATCCATTTGTCTCCCATCCTGCCTATACTGCGCCATGACACGCTTAACACGACCTGATATTTCGGCTCGCCATAACATGTAGATAAAATCGCTCTTGTCTGTACACACACTAAAAGGAATCCAGTCAGCTTCATCTAGATCTGGTTTTGTGAATTCATATCTCATCTTACTCTCTGATCCATCGATGTCGACTGCAAACGCTCTCCTACCGAAAAAGTCACAGATCAAGAAATTTTGACCTTGTATAGTGATATCGAAAGATGCAGTGAATACATCTGGAAGTGTCGTCGTGTGACTGTAATTCAACTGACCATCAAATACATATTTATCTCTGCTGTTGGTACCTACTATGATTGTATCTTTGACAGAGTCACTTGCTACACAGTACACCTCCGGACCTTCTGGCCAGCTGGTGATGACGTCACTTATTTTCTGACTGTGGTATGAACCATTACGAACATCGTAAATCCCGATTTCATCGGGCATGCAAACTGTTACAACTTTGAACTGTGATAAAGGACAACAAAACGATACGGAGTAAATCCCAGTTCTCTCTCCATCTAATGCTGTCGTTGTATTTTCCCTTTTCTGTTGATAACAGAAATATGCGAGTATTCATCAGGTTCACAGCCACCAGTGATGACGATATTGCCATCGAAACTGCAAGCCATACCATTTATCAACCAACCTTCATCCCTGATTCCCTTAACATCAACAACAGACCCTTTGTGAGCAGTAACTTATGTAATATCACAAACACTAAAGTCAGATAAAGTTTCTAACTCTGGAAATTCCTTTTTCATATTTTCTATCAGAGGTTCACAGAGATACAAGATGGCGGTGTAGTAGAGTGCTCCACGTTATTTGGGCTCATCGGAATTCATCCTTATTAACTACATCGGGACATTTACTTACTATTCATATCTGGTGAGATCATCATAATCACTATTCTCAACTGTTTGTCATCATAAGTCCCTCCTCCCGTACTAGAAGAGCAACTAAAATGGCTAAAAATAGGAATCAGCAGACAACGCCTTCACAACGTACGTTAGATTTTGTTAGGCGAGATAGCCTATACAATTCCTCAGACGACGACCATAACCAGGAGCAGGTTGACGACTTGGGCAAGTCTATTCGGGAATCCATGCATCGTATTAAAGATGACTTGAATCGTATTGATCGGGAATTCAACGGAGCTTCAACGGAGCTCTGGCTCTGATTAGCACCCAATTTGAAGTGCTCGAGACAAAAGATGCAGAAACTCAACGACATATCACTGCCTTGGAAAGTAAACTTTGCGATTTTGAGAAAGCTTACGAGCCTTGTTGGTAGCTGTGTATAAACGTGCGCGTTTCTCGAAAGTGTAAACTTCGCATAGTTGGCCATCTATGTTCTGTGGATGAGGATTGTGTTGCTATTTCTAGGGAAGTGCTTCGTACTGTCGGCCTTCAAGATGCTGAAGTTCTTAGAGCTCATCGTGATTTTGCTTCACGTCCTAACCAGCAACGACCTAGACATATTTTGGTGCGACTTACCACATTCCAAGATAAACTTACTATTCTACGGAAGCAGCGAACCTCGAAGGAATATTTTATCACCCATGCTCACCCATGCTGATTTACTGAAGAAGCGGAAATGGAGTGATCGTGTTTCGCAATTATACTCGGAAGGCATTAAACTGCGATTTTTGTCAGGCCAATGGCGTGATCAAAATGGTAAACCATTTAACTTCTCCTAATTGCCATTATGTAGTTGTCTGGTTTCTCCAGCACTATGGGCCCGATGTATCTTCTTGGTAATCGTAGTACTCTGCTGGTTCTCGACGTTGACCCGCCCCTGCTCCAAGACAGCCTACCTCTCAAGGTCAGATTTTTCTGATGGCTGTTTGGGGTTTAGGACTCTTCTTTTTCTTTCTTTTTCTGTTTGCTTTTAACCACTGTATCAATCGTAACTTTATAATTTTTGTGGCCAGCAAAATTAGTTAAACTTCATCCTATAAGTAGAAGTACATAATGATTGTAAGCTTCTTTATGTAAGTCTTTTTGCTGATTCTTTTGTATTATTTTTTACGGTATAGTAAAATATACAGTGGAAAAAAAACAGTGACAAGAAGAAACAAAACAAAAACAACAACATGCTCTATGTGATCAGTTACTTTTGTAATATCACAAACACTAAAGTCAGATAAAGATTCTAACTCTGGAAATTCCTTCTTCATTTCTTCTATCAGAGGTTCACAGGCTGCTCTGATATCAGGAATACACTGAACGTCTGTCCAATCGTCTTTAGAAGCAAGAATGCATGAGGTCTTTGCTGTTAAGTTCTCGTACCGTTTAATAACCTGTTCGCAATATTCTGGTATTTGTTTTAGTCTATCTTTAATTTGATTTAAACGCAGGTCGTTTGCTGTTGTCAAATTCTGAAAGTTAGCATCTAGGCTGCCAAGTTTTCTAAAGAGTGGGCGCTCAGTTTCATCACATTTGTGTATAAAATCTTCAGATTCTTTGTCATATTCTTGATTCGCTGTTTTACTGATTTTATCATATTTCTCTCTCACTTGGCTCAATTCATTTTCCAAATTAAGAGTTATCTGAACGTCGTTAAATCTTCTTCTGCATCCGATGTCTTCTAAACCTCTTTTTCGTTCCTTAGTATATTCCGCAAGTTGATCTTTAATCTTGTGTGTCTGCTGTTTGTGCTGATTTGTCAATTCTTCTGTCTTTTTCACGGCATTTTCATTCAGCTTCTCTGCAGTAGTTTGTATTTTCGTTTGTAAGCCGTATAGTTGCCTTACGTATTTGGTTAGTTCAGCAAGTTCTTGTTTCAGTAACTTTCTTTCACGTTCTGCTATTTCAGTTACGTCATGCAGGTCATGACCTTTGTGCTTATTATATGTACAAGCTATGCACACTGGTACATTTCCGCAAGAACTGCAGCATAACTGTGCTTCTTTTTTGTCATGGATATGGCACCTGGGGTCTTCCGTAAGTGACGTTAATTTATCCAGTGTCATATTCTTTGCTTCCATATTATCCAATCTCAGAATGTGGGTTTTGTGATCTGTAAACATTTTACTGATGACGTGAACCTTGCAACATTGCTCACACAAGTAGTCTCTGCACTTAAAACAATAAGCTGAAACTTTTGTATTCTTGAAGCAGCTTACACATTTCTTTAAATCTTTATTTTCAAAAGACTTTTGCAATTGTATGAACTCAAGCATACTGTTCATATGGAAGTCGGTCTTGAAATCGTCAACCCCATTTTCTGGTATCACGTATTCCTGTTTACACAATGGACACTTAGGCTTTCCATCACAGCTTGCTTGAATGACTGTCTTCAAGCAATTTCTACAATATCGATGAAGACACGGTAACTGTTTCGGTTTTTTATATTGACCCAAGCAAACAGAACACCGGAAAAAGGTCTCTGTCAGATCCGCGAGAGGAGTTGACGAAGCCATTGAGCTTGATTTACGAGATTTCTGCAATTTATAAAATAGAGAGATATTAAAACTATTGGGGTAATATTCTTGTTATAGTAATTTCAATCACTTATATTAAAATGTTCCAATTAGTTTAGCAAAAAGTCAACATTGTAAAAAAAAGTTTTTTCCGGTGTACTTGCTGTAAATGCAGTAACATTGTCTAGCTGTGCACAAACTCATGTTCTTGCTTGTATTGGATAACATTGCGGTGGAGGGGTGGGCTGGGGAGGGGTTAAGAATTTGCACAACTTTAATGGATAGCCTTTTTAATCTGAATAATTTCCGAAGACGAATGACCAACAATTTTCGGAGTATGGAGCGGGGTCAGACTGTATGGTCTGGGGTGCAGGCCCTTCCCTTTCTATTTTGTTTTTATTTCCTCGTGGAATATATATATATAGCCATACAAACTGATGCACTCCATCATAAATTTTGACATAAAAAGGAAAGACAGTCTAATCCATAGTAGTGACACACTGCGTCAATATCTGTGGTGTGTAAGAATATTAATAGTTACAAAGGAAGGAAGGTGTGGGTCAAAGAGCAACGGTTTAGGAGGTGAGGGTGCGGGGTGACGGGTGACGGGGTGATGGGGTGAGGGGTGACATTGTAGGTTTCTGGTAGTTTTATATTTCCATTCAGTGTTCTGTATTCAACAATCGACGATGCGTACACTATAAGATGGTTTTATTTTTAGTTGTATGGAAGGTCCATGTTTTATTTTCGTGTATCCTTCTCGGATTCATCAATATCGTTATACTCATTCAATAATAACTACTTCCTGACAAAACCCACAACATATGGCATTCACCAATCTTACCAGCTCTCATGTATGCATACATCTATATACATCCCCTTGTTAATGTATATCATACGTAAATGTACGAAAGTCATTACGTAACTGTCATTTCTCGTATAACTGACCATTTGATATTTTCTAGTATCTTTTCGATACCCGAAGAATATTTAGATAGAACATCGGGTTATTATCATTATTATTATTATTATTATTTAGAACTTTGATAAACAAAAAGAGAAAAAGAGAATGAAGAGATATGTTTCAATCCACCGAAGTAAGTTTTAACGACTTTAACCAAATCTGACATTTGCATTAATCAAGCGATCTCGTGGGTGTAGTCAAATATTAGTGGGTAATATTTAACAAAGTGTATGGTAGTGTGCAAAGGTTTTGAGTTTGATTTATTTCCACATAATGTAAATACAATGGTGAATAGTGAAATTCCAATTTAAATTAATATTGTTCACGTTCCCAGAAAAAAAACTAGTTTCGTGCCACCGCTGAAGGGGTGAAGATGTTCATTGACGAGAAATCATGCACGTCCCTATACATCACTACGTACGTTCGAAGACCAACAACAGTCCAATCAGTCCATTGCTGAATCTGTATTTTTCTACGTCACGTCGCACTTTAGGGCCTGTGGAGCAGAATTTATTCAATCCTAAACTATGGCAACGTATGTTTCGAACGAATAAGCTCTGTTTATAGCTCCATAGAATAAGTACCACACCAAATGAAACCACAATCAGTTTAAGTGTTCTTGCGCGAAACAATGAAACATCATTTGAGATCGATTTGTCTTTTACGCAGATATAATAAATGTCTGGTCAATATATCCTCTATACTGGGGTTAAGGGACCATTACTTGGTGGGTCCTGCAGAGACGATATCATTCAATTGTCGCCATACATTTACGGTACTATGAGGGATAATCATGGGAGTAGTTCTTCCAAGGACGCGCAAAATAAATACGTCAGAAACTTCTCCGAAGTTAGATGAAAGAATGGATAAATTACAGGTTAGTATAGAGTATTGGTACGGTCGCAGCTTTAAGGATCGATGAATGTACGTACGTATGCATATACGAACGAAAGAAGTTTAAATATGTTCCGTTAGCTAAATACCTTAAAAGGACATCACAAGGCTTCGATACTTGCAGGTTTTCTTACGGTTAATTTACGAGCGATGTCTTTTTCAATATGTGGGTGTCCACAAAAAGGGAGGAGAGAGGGGCAAGGGGACTTGTCAGGCGCAGATTGGGGAAGGGCGGTGTGTGGATATGACCCCTAATTTTCAACCCCACACATAAACAAAAGGAGTTATCAACACAGTATTGACGATGATCACACAGTCACACTCACAGTCCCGATGTAAGGAGACTGGGGTTGAGAGCGGATAAGTCGTTTGGTTGTTTGGTTTTTCGTGTTGTGTTGAAAAACATCCGTTATAACACTAAAAAGGAAATCAGATAAATATTCTAACTCTAAATATCTCTTTTTCATTTCTTCTATCAGAGGTTCAGTGGCTTCTCTGATATCAGGGATATACTGGGAGTCTTTCCACTCGTCCTCAGAGAAGCAAGGATAGGGTGTAGTATAAAGATTAAGGAAAGATCTCAAACCAAATATATGGTTAGCGACGCATCTCTTTTGGTAAAGTGGAACCCTATCCACATCATAGTTCGTGATAACAATAAAGCAATTTTCCACTATCACAAAACCGTCCACTTTTACTTCTAACTAAACATCTGAGCTGTTCCTAGCATACACGGCTTCTAAGATATATTGTTCGATTGACTATGTAATAAATCAATTGAGCCACGTCACTGCATTCCCAACATACACGAACGCCCCCCCCCCCCACACACACACAGGGGTGGATTACATTCTGACTGAGGACTCCATTGTTTTGCTTTCATTGGTCAAATCCACGTACCCGAACCTTAACGACGCCAAAAACAAACGAATTCTTCTGAGGACCTGGGGATTTTTTTGAAATGACTTCTGAGGACTTGGTTCAGACAGGTGCAACCATACACACACATACCCACGCCGCTAAACAAACAGAACATCATACATGTGTAAAAGCTTTGAGATGGTCATATTTATTCTTGAAATGGTTATAATGTCATCAATTAATGCTAGTATGATTCTATTAAAATTGTCTATGAAAAAAAGTGTTAATGTTAGCATCTCATCGTTCGAGTAATTTAAGGTGCAATCGAAGTATTTTTTGCAAGGGACCATATTTACTTATGGACCAACATCCTTGATTATAATTCCATTTCCATACATCCCAGACACACAATTCAATACCGATGCCAAAGGTACACGTGGCGTAGATGAGTATTCATTACATGCTGATGTTATGGTTAAGGTGTAATGGGCAATGTAATGAATATTACGACAATAGCCGAGCATCCAATTTCATAATAAGTTGACGTATATAAGGTTTTTACTGTAAAGCAACGCAATCAATTTTATTATCATAGAAAGCAAAAGTGATGTAAATATATTCAGATTATTTGTATCAATAACTTTACCTACACGAGAACACATGGCCCCCAGTAATTTCGTTGTCTTATCAGTATTGTTCTAGGCTATATAATTATGTCTCTTACTACTTTCTCCAAACTTATGCTTTTTTTAAATAAAACCCTTTTGCATTCATAATTGTTTTCTCCTTTCAGTAATCTGGGTCGTTTCCGCACGTTTCTCGCACGCCTGATCTATGGGTTAATTTCCATACTAATCTCATGTTTTTTAAGTATACTTGAATTTTTTTATGTATGAGAGCTGCACTTTACAGTATAGACTGCAAATCAACGATGGTAAATTGTCACATGAGATCAAAGATCGGATTTTTTAACATTGAATGTGAAACAATATTAAATCTAAATTGTAATGCCTCTACGATATACTATATACAGATGCGCCAGTTAACGCGACTCTGAAACTCTGGTAGTATCCTATATCACTAAACAAGAGGGTAGTCCCACTTTACCCTGAAACAGGCTCCCTACACACCTACACATTTGATGTACAGATGGGCACATTCAAGTTTTCATGGTAAACTGAAGTCTTCTGCATAACAGTAGAACTCAGTTGGGTAGAACGTGTACGAAGGTGTACGTAAATATACACTACAGCTATCGGGAGACTTCCGCAGGTTAAATTGCCAATGTAAGAGACTATAGCTTGGTAACCAGTATACTGAATGTTTACTTACCTTCTATCGGTAAAGATCCCCACAAAGTAGTTCACTCCTTTACTGGTTTTAGTCACAAAGCGTTTTAACCAGTTTTTCCTACTTAATCGAAGTTCACTTCCAATTTCTAGTGTGGATCTGTATACTATGTGTATATAAATCAAGCATTTCAATATACCATGCTATGGTGTTGTACAGCAAAGTAACGATACGTTATGTTTGAACGAAGATTGAGTGCATTCACGAGGGAACACCTTTTCACGGTCAACGATTCCATTGTGCGAAATCGTTGATAATCCTGATATCATTTGTTCCTGTTCAGTTTTTGATATGAAATCCCCCACACCCATTTCAGTGAGCATTGTCTTTAGTCACTACTTCACGAATTAATGATGCGAGTCGAAAATGACAACACAGCCTACTCTTATACGATTTGTATACAACGATATGGTAGCCTACCATTCAAACACCACAGTCTTTACACGATAAAATAATGTTCCAGTTTTCGGAGTTGGATACGAATTTTGTGCACATTGAGTACGAAAGATGACATAACGAAGTTGTAAAAGTTCCTAAACCGTTAACAGTCAATCAAATCATTGGAAAAACTCTTCAGCTCACTTTAGCAAGACAATTTTCGCAACTTATTGTTAAACTCTGTGAAAATAGGTGCATTACACTCCAAAAACAATCTTCTTTTTTTGTTTGTTAGGCATACACTTTCTACGAATTTCTTCGACAAAGTAATGTTATGCCTATATATTTCCAACTTCCGGAGGCCTTTGGTTCTTAACCCCCATCACGTTGCATTGATATTTTCAATCCAAAGCGTTTCAGAATAATTTCTCTTCCTGAATGGTATGTTAATTGAGCTCGAAATTAACTACGAGGACCAACAAATATCTCAAACTGCTCGTCCACAAAATTACCCCATTGTACGTACCTTCCCTCACCTTATCCCACCTCGCCAGACATAGCATAGCCTCATACATCTCCGATATTGTTATCACTCGGTTCAATTTTGTTTTTAATCTTACCCCCTCCCCTCCCCACCCCGTTCCGGTAAACTTTCTTCAAAGGG
>KN887682.1:9930-32903 GCA_000934455.1 Apostichopus parvimensis | reverse complement strand
ATTCAGCCATGTGACCATTATAAAGAGATATCGGATTAACTTGGTGCGCGAGATCTCGTATGAAACGAGTTGGCTATCGTCAAGTACTGATAAGCTAGGCTACTACGGTACTACTGTATAATAACATTGATCAAAATAAGTGAATTTCATCGTCTTGAGCAACTGCTACCTTTCTATACAATATCATTTAATAGAGAAGATGCACGCACCGTGTTTCGGCTCCTCAAAAT
Organism: Apostichopus parvimensis; assembly: GCA_000934455.1. NCBI lineage: Eukaryota > Metazoa > Echinodermata > Holothuroidea > Aspidochirotida > Stichopodidae > Apostichopus > Apostichopus parvimensis. Next base: position 32,673 of record KN887682.1, on the reverse strand, counting down.
GATAATCAAACAAGAAACAATCCTTGTTACTCGATCGATTTATTCAGTGTTCAGTGATGACACACTGTTATCAATACACACATCTATCACTTTCCTATCATCCGGCTACTTTCCCCACACACCCAAATTAGTTTTATGTTATGACACTTCCAGCAAGGGGCCCAATTCTACTGATAAAATATTCACAGAGGAAAAATTTACTCAAATTAACAACTACTAGTACCAGTTATAAAAGCAATTCAAAATGGGCCACGAAAAACTAAAAGCTATTCGTACGCCACCCCTTTTCCCATGTCAAGAAAAAGTAGGGTGAATTTGTGCAAAGATACTAAACTTACTATCCCAGGATATCTTCCACAGTGTATTAATGCCCCCCCCCACACCCCTCCCCCCCCCGTTCCTCCTACTGACCCCATCTGTCCAGTGAAGACACTATAAGAAGACAATCAATGACATTGTGCTTTTAAATCTTGTTCTTTACAAATGTACATTTTAATCAATTGTTATGCATGTAGCTATATGGATACTACTTAGCAATAGGAATATCAATCTCATGTTTAAAATAACGTCGTGTGAGTTTAATTTACTACAATTTCATAATTTCAATCTTTAGTCTATTTCACCCAAACATATTACCAAAATTATGGCAAATATCAAATGAAACAAAAAGTACTAAACATGATATTATGCAATGTATTTAAGTCCAAAAAAAAGAAGGTTAAACAGTAAAACAACAATTTCTACCTTAGTTGAAAGGCTAGCAAACATGTTGAAAAAGCTTCAATCATGAAATTTTATTCAGGCTATCCTAACATTTACTTCTGTAAGAGAAGTTGGTGGAAGTCAGGAAAGTACAATATTGTTAGTGATTAGACAATTGATCCAGGTATATTTACTGGAATAATATGTTCCAAAAAAGTGCAAAATAATGACCAATCGTTTGCTATCATCATATGATTTTGAGGCTGAATATCATATAACTTTCCGTAAGATTTCATGTTTGAAAATGCATCCTGCATGGCAAGCTATCGAATCTTTATCAATTCATAAAGTTTTTATCCATATTTAACATTTTGTTGTTTTTTACTTTACTATCTTACTTTGTCGTCCACTAGATCATAATCGTTGCACACGTTTTAATTCGAGGATCAGTTCAATCCATGGTGAGGTTATAGCTAAGGTTAATTCTAGTCAGTTACAATTTTTTACACTAGAGCTAACCCTTATTACATGAAATTATAGCTCACGTTAATTATAATAAGCTTCAAGTAATAGTTACGATAAAATTCAATAATTCTAAAATTTCTGCAAAGATATACCTTTCTCTGGAAGCAAAGTGTACCTAACACTTGCACTACAAAGTTAGTTACCTTATAGCTGCTTTAAGTGCACCCAGATTATATTACTGACAAAAAGAATGGTACACTTTTAAGGTAAGTCAATTAAAGTAATTTAAATTGAGATGAAAGAACAAAGTATACAAATATGGAAATTGGTTGTTTTTTCTTGTCTTTTTTTATGGGGGAGGGGGGAGGTTGGTAGTGGTTGTTTATCCGAACCGCAAGATTCACACGTCAACCCCCTCCCCCTCAGACATACCTTCTTTCTGTAAATATATATTAATGTTTCTGAAAATGCCGCAAACAAGCTAATTATCCATATCTCTTGATACTAGCAACCGCTGGTTATTTTTCTTTTTACTGCGCAAAGATACAATTCTGCGTAATCTGAGCTTTATGCTTTTAATAGTCATTAAGAAAGAATGATGATATTTTATCTGATTTTTAGAAAATTGGAAATGATAAAGTAAGGAGCAGAGAAATGAAAGTTAAATATAAAATATGTGGTCCTCAATTATGCCTTCTGTAAATACTTTTAGTTAGACGATAACTATATTGACATTACTCTTTTCATCGCCATGAAATCATTCTACTACAAATAATATCTAGAGTGTCTGGAGCTTTATCCGTATGATGAGCGACTATGCCAACAATAGCTTAAAACACGTCTTATGCTATCAGCTGAACTCATTCTATAATTGATTTGACTGTCAAGATTTCACGAATGAAGTTGATCGACTTCTTAGTGCAACTTCTGAGGGGGTCGGGGTGTGGGGGGAGTCTGCTCCCCTTTTGACCGTTACAAAAGGTGAGGTGCGCCACTAATTCTTGCAGATAAATGCATGGAAGGCAGCCGACTCCCATAAAAACTGCCAGCGTGTCTTAAAACACTGTAACTGTCAATTATCATATATGTTTACTTACATTTTGTTGATATTTTGTGAATCAAAAACTCAATCCATTCCTCATATTTGGAAGAAATCCTGTATTATTCCGGTACCCCAACAATCAGGCATAACTAATATGAACGATCTTTGTACAGCTGTCCTCCCTTCCGTCGTAATGAAATCATGCGAACGATTTATATTACACTACTTTATGAAGCTAACTGCTAATGTTATGGATGATCTCCACTTTGCCAATAGAAAAGATCGTAATACTGAAAATGATATCCTGTTCACAATGGACTAACTGTATTCTCATCTTAAAGAATCCAGATCTGGTTCTGTCTCAGCCAGCATTATGTACTTTTTGTATGTCTCATTTGCATGCAATGCTATACAACCTCATATTTTAGTAGATCTGCTACTGGTAATTAAAACGCTGGTACGTTGGGTCTTAGATTATATTACCAACAGTTCACAATTTGTCCGTATTGGTATTCTGTTAAATCTGGTGTTATTAATTGTGGTACTGGAGCATCCCAGGGTACCTTGCTTGAACCTTACCTCTTTACGTTGTATACTTCTAACATACGTTATACAGACCCTTATTGTACCCTTATTCACGTTGGTGATGACACTGCTCTAATTGGTTTGATAAGCAATGATGATGATAGTAGCTACCTTAAGCAAATTACTGATTTTGTTATTCACTGTGATAGAAATGACTTTGAATTAAATGTTGATAAGACAAAAGAATTGATTGTTGACTTCCGGAAGGTAAATAAGGTGTCTCAACCAGTTGTTTTTAAAGGATAAGGTAGAGGATACAGTTAGTGAGTACAAATGCATGGGACTATGTTTGATGACCATCTCAGGTGGAATGTACACTCAAACCTCGTAGGTATTGTTTCAAGAAAAATCACGACTTACTGTATTACATCATGGGACATCGCGGCAATGCAAATAAGACATCAAGAGAGACCTTATATTATTTTTTGTTGTTATATTATCAAGCGGACCGGACGGGAAATGTTCGTCTACGGTGGACCAAGTCTTTGAAAGTCGGGTTCGTGGGCAAACTTAATTATGTGTTAAAGGATGTTAGCCACCCCCAAATAGTAAGAGATGAGTAATTCTATCATTCCACTCGGTGGTACAATGCGACCACTGAGTGCACACACCATTCGCCGGCTACCCCTCGTCCTTTCTGAAGCAAGCCGTTAGTACTTTTAGCTTGTTTTTTAAATCGTTATCATTCTTCTTGGCATTTTCATTGCCTTGTTTGGGTTTTTTGCAACTTGACAATGTCTGGTCTGTTCTGTATTGCCTGCGTACATGCTTTTTGTTTGTTAGATCGTCTTTTAAACATTTTAGTGCTTTTATGTCTTGTTCATCTTATTATCGCTCTTGTTTTACCTTCTTTTACCTTGTTTTATCTGCAGGCATGTAATTACACTTGTTTGATACATACCGTAAGTGTACAGCTTTATAGACTCATTTGTTGCTATTACAAGTTTATCAGTACCATCAACTTCTAATATGGTTATACAACGAGCTTCACCGTCTACCTCTCTTTTTGTCAGTAACCTTCTGTCATTCTGACTATACTGTACCAGGATACATCTCTGCTTACCTGACAAGTATGTCGACCATAACATGTAGATGAAATCGTTCTTATCTGTGCACACACTGGTAGGTATCCAGTCACCTCCACCTAGAAATGCTTTCATTAATTCATATATCAGCTTACCCTTCATGGTGACTGCATATACTCTTTTACCAATGCTATCACATACCAGGAGACTACCTGTATGTACAGTGATATCGTACGAATATTTGATTACATCTGGTAATGTGATGGTGTGACTATAACTTAACTGATCATCAAATACATACATATATCTGCTGTCAGTACCAACAATGATGTGACTGTTGAGAGGATCGAAAGCAACACAGCTCACATATCGATCGTGGGGCCAGTTACTAATGACGTCACTGATGTTTCTCTTAGTACACCACCATGCACATCATAAATACTGACTTCATCACGCAAGCAAGCTGTTGCAACTTTGAGGTTTGATAAAGAACAACAGTAACGTAATGCGAAGGACCTGGACCTCTGATTCTGGATCTGATCTTTTCGTACAACTTTACCTTCCTTGTTGATCACAGTGATATGTGTGTACCCTTCTGATTCATCACCAGTGATGACAATGTGGCCTTCCCCGCTGCTTGCAATACCATTGATCCACCTACGTTTACCTTTGATTCCCAAAACATCAATAACAGACTCTCTATGTTCAGTTTCCATGACGTTATCAACGGTAACTTTAGTTATGTCGCTAATTGGAAAAACATATAAAGATGTAAAGTCTGGAAATTCTTTTTTCATTTCTTCTATCAGAGGTTCACATGCTGCTCTTATATCAGGAATACACTTGACGTCTGACCAATCGTCATTAGAAGCAAGAACAGACGAACTCGTTATTGTGACATTCTCATATCGTTTAATAATCTGGTCACAACTTTCCGAGATTTCTTTAAGTTTATCTTCATTTCGTTTTGCAAGTAGTTCTTTCGTTGTTGTCAAGTTCTTTAAATTAAGATCTAGGCTTTCAACTTTTCTTGACAGTTGTTCCTCAATTCTATTGCAATATTCTTTAAACTCTTTACATTTATCATCATATTTCCTTTTAGTTGTTTTCCTGATGTTGTCATATTTCTCTCTTAATTGGTTCAATTCTTTTTCAAAATTAGAGCTCGTTAGATTGTCTTCCTCTTTCCTTAGGTTTTCTATGTCCAATATCCCTCGTTCTCTCTCATTAGTACATTCGACAAGTTTATCTTTAATCTTGTGTGCCTGCTCTTTGTGCTGTTTTTTGAAACTTTCTGTCACATTGACAACAAATTCCTTTAATTTTATAGTTGCGTCTTTAACTTTCTTTGGTAAGTCGTAAAGTTTAACTTTGTGTATATTTAGTTCCGATAGTTTCGGTTCGAGCAATTTTCTTTCACTCTTTGCTAGTTCTGTTACGTCGTGTAGGTCATGACCTTTGTGTTTATTGTATGTACATATCACACAAACCGGTAGATTTCCGCAAGTACTGCAACATAATTTGGCATTCTCTTTCACATGTACATCGCACATAGGATCTTCCGTAAGTGCTGCTAACTTAGCCAGTGTTAGTTTCTTTGTTTCAATATCGTCCAATTTCAGAGAGTGTGGTTGATGATCTGTAAGCATTTTACTTTTGACGTGGACCTCGTAACATTCATCACATAGAAACTCTCTGCACTTAAAGCAGTATGCTGAAACTACCGTATTCTTTGAACAGCTGATGCATTTCTTTAAATCTTTATTTCCATAACATTTTTGCAATGTTATGAATTTAAGCATACTCTTTATATGAAAATCAGTCTTGAAATCGTCTACCCCATTTTCCGGTACGACGTTATCCTGTTTACACATTGGACATTTAACTGACCCGTCTTGGCTGGCTCCAATGACTGCTTTCAAGCAATCTGTACAGTATCGATGAAGACATGGTAACTGTTTCGGTTCTTTCAGTTTATCCAAGCAAACAGGACACAAGAAGAAGTAGTCTGGCAAGTGTTTTAGTGATGTTAGCGAAGCCATCGTTGTGGTAGACATGATTTCTGCAATATACAAGGATATAACGGATCAAACTAACCGTTATGCCATGAACTTCTTTAGTAATACTCAAATGTGTTTAACAAAATAAACAAAGTTGGCAAGTTCTAAACTTGTCTGATATTTGATCACGCTGGCGCGCGCACTACTTTGCATCGTCAGTCGCGGGAAATACTTCAGTCGTATATGTTTATATTTTGCATCCACAAGTGAACGAACATGACAAATCCTCAGAATGCACACCCCCCACACCCAACTCCCCCCACTACACACCAATATCCTTTCAATCTCACCTATAGATCCCTTCATAAGAAACGTTTCAATGAACCCAGGGCAAACGAATCTCTTCTAAATTTTGTAATCGTCTTTTGTCACTGCCATAAAAATTCAGGCCCACTACTTAAATAAGCAAAAGGGACAATTTGTATATAAGCGCAACCCCTTACCCCCCTTAAAGTTAGCATCTCATCTCTCGAGCAATTTAAAGGTGCGATCGACTATTTCTTTGACAAGGGACCATATTTACTTCTGGACTAACAACCTTGATTATAATTCCATTTCCATACCTCCCAATATAGAACCCCCCCCCCGCCCCCGCACCACCTGTAAACTCATTGGCACATCACTGTTTGATCAAGGTATGAGCTGCTTCAAATTTCTTAACTTCATGAAATACTGAACAATCATAATGACGAAGGGATCTAAACTGACACACAATGTACCGCATCATCTCTTCACCTCTTGGTTTTAAGAGCTTTCTCAATATACTTGCACCCCATCTCCCCTCCCAATTTAACCCCCACCCCCCACACACACATACAGAGGTGTGTTTTACATTCAGACTGAAGACCTCATTCTTTTGTTCTATTTTGCAAATCTACATACCCTAGCTTTAACAACACCCCGGAACAAAAAACAAATCTTCTGAGGACCTGAGGATTATTTTGAAATGATGTCTGAGGACTTTTAGTTCAGAATAATAAACATGTGCAACCACACACATATACCCACCCAGTCCACGAAACACGCATACCAACAGAACATCATACATGTGTAAAAGCTTTGAGATGGTCACATTAATTCATGAAATGGAAATAATTATCATCAGTAACTGTTTGTATGATTCTATTGAAATTTTCTATGAAAAAATGTTAGCATTTCATCGTTGGAGTAATTTAAGATCGGAAACAAATTATCAAGGGACTATATTTACTTCTGGACCAACAATCTTGATTATATTTCCATTTAACATACTTCCCAGACACATAATTCTTTACCGATGCCGAAGGTACACGTGGCATTGTTGAGTATTCATAACAAGCTGATGTGATGGTTAAGGTGTAAAGGACAGTGTAATGAATGATTCGACAATAGCAAAGCATTCACTTTCATAATAATTAGTTGACGTTTGTAAGGTCTGTACTGTGAAGCAATGCAATCAATTTTATTATCATAGAAAACAGAAGTTATGTATATATAATCAGATTATTTGTATCAATAACTTTACCTACACGAGAACACATGGCCCCTAGTAATTTCGTTGTCTTATCAGTACTGTTCTAGACTATATAATTATGTCTCTTACTACTTTCTCCAAACTTATGTTTTTAAAAATAAAACCCTTTTGCATTCATAATTTTTTTTCTCCTTTCAGTAATCTGGGTCGTTTTCGCACGTTTCTCGCACGCCTGATCTATGGGTTGATTTCCATACTAATCTCATGTTTTTTAAGTATACTTGAATTTTTTATGTATGAGAGCTGCACTTTACAGTATAGACTGCTAATCAACGATGGTAAATTGTCACATGAGATCAAAGATCGGATTTTTTAACATTGAATGTGAAACAATATGAAATCTGAATTGTAATGCCTCTACGGTATACTATATAGAGATGCGCCAGTTAACGCGACTCCGAAACTCTGGTAGTATCCTATATCACCGAACAAGAGGGTAGTCCCACTTTACCCTGAAACAGGCTCCCTCCACACCTTTCACATTTGATGTACAGATGGGCACATTCAAGTTTTCATGGTAAACTGAAGTCTTCTGCATAACAGTAGAACCCAGTTGGGTAGAAAGTGTGCGAAGGTGTACGTAAATGTACACTACAGCTATCGGGAGACTTCCGCAGGTTAAATTGCCAATGTAAGAGACTAAAGCTTGGTAACCAGTATACTTAATGTTTACTTACCTTCTATCGGTAAAGATCCCCACAAAGTAGTTCACTCTTTTACTGGTTTTAGTCTATAAAGCGTTTTAACCAGTTTTTCATAGTTAATCGAAGTTCACCATAAATTTCTAGTGTGGCTCTGTATACTATGCGTATATGAATCAAGCATTTTAATATACCATGCTATGGTGTTGAACAGCAAAGTAACGATACGTTATGTTTGAACGAAGATTGCGTGTATTCACGAGAGAACACTTTGTCACGGTGAACGATTCCATTGTGCGAAATCGTTGATAATCCTGATATCATTTGTTCCTGTTCAGTTTTTGATGTGAAAGCCCCCAAAGCCATTTCAGTGAGCATTGTCTTTAGTCACTACTTTTCACGAATGATGCGAGTCGAAAATGACAACACAGCCTACTCTTATACGATTTGTATACAACGATATGGTAGCCTACCATTCAAACACCACAGTCTTTACACGATAAAATAATGTTCCAGTTTTCAGAGTTGGATACGAATTTTGTGCACAATGAGTACGAACGATGACATAACAATGTCGTAAAAGTTCCTAAACCGTTAACAGCCAATCAAATCATTGGAAAATCTCTTCAGCTCACTTTAGCAAAAAAAAATCGCAATTTATTGTTAAACCCTGTGAAGATAGGTGCATTACACTTAAGAAACAATCTTTGTTTCTTTTTGTTAGGCATACTCTTTCTACGAATTTCTACGACAAAGTAATGTTATGCCTATATTCCCAACTTCCGGAGGCCATTTGGTTCTTAACCCCCATCACGTTGCATTGATATTTTCATTACAAAGCGTTTCAAAATAATTTCTCTTCCTGAATGGTATTTTTGAGCTCGAAATTAACTACGAGGACCAACAAATATCTGAAACTGCTCGTCCACAAGTTACCCCCATTGTACGTACCTTCCCTCACCTTATCCACATCACCAGAAATAGCATAGCCTCATACATCTCCGATATTGTTATCACTCGGTTCAATTTTGTTTTTAATCTTACACATTCCCCACCCCCACCCCCCGTTCCGGTAAACATTCTTCAAAGGGCCCTCGAGTTGTTTATCGAGAAACATAATTCAGCTGTAAATAATATCAATATGGGATATCCGGAGAATAACATTATATTGATTGACTAGAAATTATTCAATACGACCATAGTCATGTCAAGACGACCTATTTATTGTCTTGAATTTCTGAAAGTGTAATTCACGGTAGTGCAATAGCGAAATGTTTTCCGAAACGGTATGTGTGTTTGAAGGATGCTAAAGTGTTCCTAAATCGAGAGCTGCAATCACTCCGTTCATAGTGAATCGTTCTATCTGCCGGCGCTCTTTCTGAGGATCGTCCGACTACACTTGCTTGATTTATGAGTAGTGAACCCGTTTCGCGAAATTTCATACAAAGTAAGGCCTACATACAATGTTTACATGATTGTTTAAAAATGTATTTGTTTCATAGACTAAAAATGACGCGATTCTACATTTGACTTTCAAAGTGTCAACGGCAACTTGCTGAAATTCTATCAAATGTGCCGAGTGTACGTTGCAAATTGTTTTACCGTTGTACGCATTCCGCGCATTTCGCACTTCTAGACAGTTACTACGAAGTTCATTGACCATGTATTTGAACTTGAGAAACCCCATAAAACACGCCCGCCAGACGTGTATTAGGACCATCTCACTTGTCTTGCTACATAATATGTAAGCAGTTGATCAGATACACAAACAAATGCACTGGCAGATTTTATTTGTACATTTGTCTTATGTGCTGGTCTGTCAAAAACCGCCAAAATATCTTCTTTTGAAATTGATTTGAGGGTGACCCATTTATTTAACAGATTGACAGGACTAAATTTAAGCAACAGGATGTTCCATGACTGATAATATTACAGTGTTGTTATTATGATTCTATATCAGACTTAGAGCTTTTCGAATCACGGTAAAATTAATTGTTATCATCAAATAATCATCTGCACAATGCAATATATAACTGGGTGTATTGATCTATTCAGCCGACCCTTCCAATTGTGGTCTCGGTTGCTTGAATGCATATTACCACTTTAATCGTGTGTTAGCAACCTATAGTGTAGGTGGAAATGCAAAATAAAATATGGATACGTAATCAACGACTAAATGGTATTTACTTAATAGAAAAGCATTCAACAATCTTAGGATTGCTGATCTTATGGCTAGAACGTGCCTTGTCTAAACAATATTTACCTCGCGTAATGTATTTGGGATGAGATATTGTGTTCATGTTTGTTAGCAAGAACAGTTTGACACGAACTCCTCTTAAACGAGGACTGCAAATTTGACGCAAATACGTAATTGTTCCGTAACTTACGTCGTAATACAATGAATAGTCACTTATCAGATGTCACAAAACGAAAAATCTACATTTGGGTTGTTTCAGTTAGCGCGCACCAAATATCAAAATGACCGAATCCTTCATACCCATTTAGGTCATCGCGTTATTAACGTTTACATTTCTTAATACACGTAGAAACCAAGCTGGACATGCTTGTGCGAAACTGTCTGAGCAAGTCAAACCTGTCGGGTATGGTGGGTATCTTTCAGTGATGACGCCTATGTTAAAGGTTAAAGTCCAAGACGGAGTCTAATTGATAGAAGAACCGAAATGACAACTGCTTACATTAACATTGACATGTTAATGTAAAGTAAAATCATAGTAATTATCATCAGGAGCGAATAAGGGACCACGCCATGCATCATTACTTGTGTAAACTCTTAGTAGTGCGTTACAACATATATTAATCCTACATATAATATGTATTATTTGATTAGCAGTGTCGATAATTTGGTGAGCAGATCCTGAAACGATGCAGAACAAGTGTTTCAACAATGAACCAAATTGATAAAGATATGTAAACTTTAAGGTTTCTTGAAAGCTTGAAAACTTTGAACCGCTTTCGTCCAGTGCAAAATCCGTTATGCTTTTAAAGTGTTACCGAACGAACTTTATATCTATCGCACTGATATCGTATGCATGGATACTCATAAAATACACGTGATTGTGTGTTTATAATGTATGAAAACAGAGGAGGCGAATGTGTACCACGTGTAAATGATGTGATAGAATTGAAGATAATTTTACAGTGAGCAACATTAATGACATTGCATTGCCTTTATGTAATTTAGCAAAAAAATTGGATCCAGGATAACGTTCAGATCATGAGTTGGATATTACAGCTAGAGATGTAAATTTATGTAACAGACTGCGCAAAATATTCAGTTACTACTTTGTTTTTAATATTGATTTCGGTACTACTGAATTTAGCTCAAATTTATACCTCAAATGCATATATAGAGGTCTACTGTTGTCCATTTTGCAATGAATAGAAATCATCATTTTGTTGAATAAGTATACCTTTTATCTGTATTAATTGTAGAGGCATTAATTACTGTGGCATTCTTTTAATTAAATCCAGGAAACATACATTCAAAAAGCAGAATCAACCAAATATATATGTCTTACTCTTCACCGCCTCACCTTAACCCTTTCCTTGTCTGCGTGCCTGTAATTCGTTCAATCAGTTCGAGCACTGGGTCAATTTTGATATTCAGGTACTATCACAATGTACAATGGTACAATGTTTTTTGGAACAATAATCGTAACCCTCAGGGTAACATATTCATCAATTGTCCCGAACAAAACATTGGATGATACACAAAGAACAGAGATTACCAGAATAGTTTTATTAAATTTATTGCTGTATTCCTTTCAAACCGATACCTTGTGTATTACAGTACTCTTTACATATCTTGTGTGAAGTATTGAATTGGCATTTATTGTACACTTGCAACCAGGATATTGAATAACGGTAAGGAACACGAGAAAAAGATAATTTCATAGACTAAATGGTAGCATGTATTACTACCGATAAAACAGACGCAGAACGGCACAGGGAGTTAAGCTTGGCGTGCACCAGACAAACATTAATTGTGATAAAATACAGTCATTCGCTGGGAACAATTTCGAACATATATATATGACAAAGCCAAAAGGCTATGCTGGGTAGCATTATTTTCTGAGTAAACGTTATATACAGTTATGATAGAACAGATCCGATTGATGCAGATGTGAATCGAAAGTACAGCGGCTTAATTTCATCGAAGGTTAATATAATAACGTGTAAACAAAACGGTTAGGATGAACATAATTAACGAAATTAATATTAAATTAATACAGAAAGTAAACGGAGTATAAGCATTAGTAAAAATAAATTATAAGACATTGAACATATCAAAGGGCAAAGATTTTTTATCAGAGGTTTACTCGACGGTTGCTAAAATGCCAGAGATATACTGTACGTCATTCCACTTTTAATAGAGAAATAGACGAAGACGTTGCTTTAAACTTCTTGTACTGTTTAAGCACGTGTTCACACTGATCTGACATTGCTTTTAGTGGATCTTCGTTTTGCTGTGTAAGATGTTCCTTAGCCATAGGCGTAGGAGGCGGGGGGGCTGGGGGGGCTGCAGCCCCCCCAACCAAAATTTTTGGTGAAAATTCGGGCAATATGCTGAGAATTTTTCGGGCACCTACTGAAAGAAGAAAAATTTGCAGTATGTTTTTCCATTTTTTTTGTGAAAATTCGGGCAATATGCTGAGAATTTTTCGGGCACCTACTGAGAGAAGAATAATTTGCAACGTTTTTGAATTTTTTTTTGTGAAAATTCGGGCAATATGCTGAGAATTTAACGGAAAATATAACCAAAATTTTTCGCGCGCTCCGCGCGCGTTCAACGTCTTAAGGTGCATATCATATATAGGCATTTATCGGTTATTTGCATGTGATGTAATAACCGATGAAAGCCTATATGATATGCACATTAAAATGTTGAATGCGCGCGGAGCGCGCGAAAAATTTTGGTTATATTTTTCGGGCAAGTCGTTACAGCCCCCCCAAATCAAATTAGGCTCCTACGCCTATGTCCTTAGCTAATAACATGACCTTTTGTTTACCTTGTAAACTTTCGAGTTTCGTATTTAGGTTGCCCACAATCTTATCGCATTCCTCCGTAAACGATTCGTATTCGTTATCATAAATTACGTTGGTTGCATTGTTGACTTCATCACAGTTTCCCGTCACGTTGTTTAATTCCTCTTTTTTCCTATGTCAGTCAAACCTCTCCCTCGTTCAGCAATTTAACAAACTCTTAAATTTTAGCATGTACTGCAACATAGCTGTGTGCTCTTAACATACATGATTTGAAAAACATCAGTTTCATAAGCCAATTTTGAGTTATATATTTTGTCGGCTTGAAATAATAGTAACCAACGTCCAACAGATGCTGAGTTTACACAGCCCTAGTATAGTACATTTGGTAGTACAAATGGACGGCTCCTTTCTTAGTATTCTGTAACTCACCTTCGGTATCTTTGCCCCTGATCTGCTCACTTACTCTCAGTTAAAAAGCAATGGCTCCTATGTATCCGGCTTACTTAATTAACAATATTCATCAACATTTACATCTTTTTTCTCTGTTAAAGTCAAACGTAGCGTACAACGTCAATTACTACTTGAATTTTATAAAGGTATGAAAAACGAAAGAAACATATAAACATTCTTTCGACATTATGTGTTGACTCGGCAAAATTATTGGCTAAAGCTGATATGAGATTAAGAAGATTTAAAATCTGATATTATCTGCGGTAACTTTTAACCTTTCGATGAACAGTCTAATGAATGTAAATATTCCAATAATTAGCCTAATATTGGGGGATTTTATACCTTAATGAAGAAGAATATTTTCTATTGGTACCTGATTATAAATGGAAAGGTTAGAAGTTGAAGGTTTCTAAAAACATAAATGAAAAGAACCAAACAAACTTCCCAACCAAAAATTCAGAAATAAACTTTAATACAACCCGCCACAAAATAAATACAATTGCAAAGCTCTGTTTGTCAGCTTCATTTTGACACCGAAATAAAGTACAGCCACAGCGATAAATGGTTTCCTTTACTAAAATAAATCTCTGGCATGCATGTAGATTACTGACTGTGGAATGTTTGACAACTACTGATTAGCTGCTAACAGTATTCTACTAAGGGTAAACCCAATAGCACCAGTTACGTACAAACCTCAACTTACGCTATACAGCCATCATGTTCAACGTTGAAGATCATTCTCACATAAAGAGTACCGTTGAATTATGATTCCAAGGTTGGTTCGTCGATCTAAATTTATTGAATTGATGTAAATGGGTTAAGAAGGACACAAAAACTAAACCACAACGTTTGCCTATCAAGGATACTATCATTTGGTGAGAAGCGACATGTTTGAGAGATCAACTTGTCATGATTCAATTGCAATGCGATAATTAATTGATATTATTATCACAAAACAATGAAACCTACCATTGACGAGCCTCTCGTGTATCTAGCGAACAATATATAGGTCAAATCAGCATGTTTGGTGGTGACTGCTGGTACTTTAGAATAGATGTGTTAGAAATAATGTAACACTGAATTCTAGTCAATGCAAATCAAAGATATGGTTTCACTCTGTTTATCATTGATTTTAAATGATATAGGCATACTAGGGTGGTTTTCAATATAGTTTTCAATATGTTTCTTCTCTCCTCCACAAAGCTAACCAAAGGAAAAAGGTATCTACGAAGAATGTAATAGAGTATAGATTACGGAATCCTCGCATGTACAAGGTAAAGATGTTTTCTTATTAAACCTTCGTTTTTCAACGTTCAACAGAAAGCCCTAAAACATATTGTTAACTTAAATGGCTTATCTCTTCTTATGAAATATTGTTAAAACTAAAAATCTTTGAAATTTCGACGAAATTTGTATGACAAAGAAGCATTGCACTAGATTATTCAGATACCGTAAGTAACATTTAATGATCAAATCTGTCTATAAATTGAAGAACATATTCCAATTAAAGGTCGACTGTAAGTTGGGTTTGCCACAATCTGACGGTTCCAAATTCGACTGTTGAGAATTTAAATATGTGCTTGAATGTCAGAAGATGGAAAACTTGAAACCATATATACAGAAAGTCAGTAAAAATTTGAAAGTTGAAAGGAAACTTTAAACATAGCCCTAAACGTTAAGTGACCGAACTTATTTCATATTCGGCAAAATGACAGATAACTCACAAACAAAGATGAAAACTAAGTTTTATATATAAGAGATATCCTTAATGAAAAGGAAAGTAGACAATGCGACGGGAACTTAAACCTCGCTATTGGATACCACTGTCTCTTAGTTCCTTTGTGTGTTGACGCAACAAAACACAATTATCAATTGTTTGGATGTCTTGCTAGGGATTAAAATGACTGTTAAAAACATGTCATGTTAAAGCGTCCACTGTCGTTTACTTTCAATGATTTAATCAGAGTCACTTGCTACACAGTACACCTCCCGACCTTCTGGCCAGCTGGTGATGACGTCACTTATTTTCTGACTGTGATATGAACCAATACGAACATCGTAAATCCCGATTTCATCGGGCATGCAAACTGTCACAACTTTGAACTTTGATAAAGGACAGCAGAAACGATACGGAGTAAGTCCCAGTTTTCTTTCCATCTGATCCTGTCGTTGTATTTCCCTTTTCTGTTGATAACAGAAATTTGTGAGTATTCTTCAGGCTCACAGGCATGCACCAGTGATGACGATATTGCATCGACACTGCAAGCCATATCATTTATCCACCAACCTTTATCCCTGATTCCCTTAACATCAACAACAGACTCTTTGTGAGTAGTAACTTTTGTAATATCACAAACACTAAAGTCAGATAAAGATTCGAACTCTTGAAATTCCCTTTTAATTTCTTCTATCAAAGGTTCACAGAGATACAAGAAATGTGTAGTAGAGTGCTCCATGTTAATTGGGCTCCGCGAAATTCATCCTTATTAACTACATCGGGACATTTATTTACTACTCATATCTGGTGAGATAATCATAATCACTATTCTCAACTGTTTGTCATCATGAGTCCCTCCTCCCGTACTACAAGAGCAACTCAAATGGCTAACAATTGTCTCAGCAGACAACTCCTTCAAAACGTACGTTAGATTTTGTTAGGCGAGGAAGCCTATACAATTCCTCAGACGAGGACCCTAACCAGGAGCAGTTTGACGACTTGGGCAAGTCTATTCGGGAATCCATGCATCGTATTAAAGATGACCTGAATCGTATTGATCGGGAATTCAACGGAGCTTTAGCGTTGATGAGCACCCGAGTTGAAGTGCTCAAGACAAAAGATGCAGAAACTCAAAGACATATCACTTGCCTTGGAATTCAAAGGTTGCGATTTTGAGAAAGTTAACGAAAACTTGTTGGTAGCTGTGAAAACACAAGAGCGCTTTTCTCGAAAGTGTAATCTTCGCATAGTTGGCTATCCATATTCTGAGGATGAGGATTGTGTTGCTATTTCTAAGGGAGTGCTTCGTACTGTCGGCCTTCAAGATGCTGAAGTTCTTAGAGCTCATCGTGATTTTGCTTCCCGTCCTAACCAGCAACGACCTAGACATATGTTGGTGCGACTTACACATTTCAAGATAAACTTACTATTCTACGGAAGCAGCGAACCTCGCTCATCGATAAGGAGTATTTTATCACCGACGATCTCACTGATTTACTGGAGAAGCGGAATTGGAGTGATCGTGTTTCGCAATTATACTCGGAAGGCATTAAACTGCGATTTTTGTCTCTCAAGGTCAGATTTTTCTGATGGCTGTTTGGGGTTTAGGACTCTTCTTTTTTTTCTTTCTTTTTCTGTTTGCTTTATACCACTGTATCTATCGTAACTTTATAATTTTTGTGGCCAGCAAAATTAGTTAAACTTCATCCTATAAGTAGAAGTACATAATGATTGTAAGCTTCTTTATGTAAGTCTTTTTGCTGATTCTTTTGTATTATATGTTACGGTATCATACAAACAAACAGTGGTACAAAAAGCATAAAAGAAAAAACAAAACCGGAACAATATGCTCCATGTAAGCAGTAACAAATGACATATTACGAGCTCTAAAGTCAGATAAATATTCTAACTCTGGAAATTCCTTCTTCATTTCTTCTTTTAGAGGTTCACAGGCTGCTCTAATATCAGGAATACACTGAGCGTCTGTCCAATCGTCTTTAGAAGCAAGAATGCATGAGGTCTTTGCTGTTAAGTTCTCGTACCGTTTAATAACCTGTTCGCAATATTCTGTTATTTGTTTTAGTTCATCTTCCATTCGATTTACACACAGGTCTTTTGCTGTTATCATATGCTTAAAGTCAGCTTCTAGGCTGCCAAGTTTTCTAAAGAGTGAGCCCTCAGTTTCATCACATTTGTTTATAAACTCTTCAGATTCTTTGTCATATTTTTGATTCGCTCTTTTACTGATTTTATCATACTTCTTTCTCACTTGTCCCAATTTTTTTTCAAATTAAGAGTGATCTGACGGTCGTTATCTCTTCTTCTGCATCTGATGTCCTCTAAACCTCTTTTTCGTTCATTAGTACATTCCGCAAATTGATCTTTAATCTTCTGTGTCTGCTGTTTGTGCTGATTTGTCATTCCTTCTGTATTTTTCATGGTATTTATATTCAGGTTCTCTGCAGTAGTTTGTATTTTCGTTTGTAAGCCGTATAGTTGGCTGTTATATTTGGTTAATTCAGCAAGTTCTTGTTTCAGTAACGTTCTTTCACGTTCTGCTAGTTCAGTTACGTCATGCAGGTCATGACCTTTGTGCTTATGATATGTACAAGCTATGCAAACTGGTACATTTCCGCAAGAACTGCAGCATAATTGTGCTTCTTTTTTTTCATGGATACGGCACCTGGGGTCTTCCGTAAGTGACGTTAATTTATCCAGGGTCATATTCTTTGCTTCCATATTATCCAATCTCAGAATGTGGGTTTTGTGATCTGTAAACATTTTACTGATGACGTGAACCTTGCAACATTGCTCACACAAGTAGTCCCTGCACTTAAAACAATAAGCTGAAACTTCTGTATTCTTGAAGCAGCTTACACATTTCTTTAAATCTTTATTTTCAAAAGACTTTTGCAATTGTATGAACTCAAGCATACTATTCATATGGAAGTCGGTCTTGAAATCGTCAACCCCATTTTCTGGTATCACGTATTCCTGTTTACACAATGGACACTTAATCGTTCCATCACAGCTTGCTTGAATGACTGTCTTCAAGCAATTTCTACAATATCGATGAAGACATGGTAACTGTTTCGGTTCTTTATATTGATCCAAGCAAACAGAACACATGAAAAAGTTCTCTGCCATATATGCGAGAGGAGTTGACGAAGCCATTGAGCTTGATTTACGAGATTTCTGAAATTTATAAAATAGAGAGATATTACAACTATTGGGGTAATATTCTTGTTATAGTAATTTCAGTCACTTATATTAAAATGTCCCAATAATTTTAGAAAACGTAAACCTTGTAAAAAAGGTTTTTTGTTCGGTGTACTTG
Organism: Apostichopus parvimensis; assembly: GCA_000934455.1. Classification (NCBI taxonomy): domain Eukaryota; kingdom Metazoa; phylum Echinodermata; class Holothuroidea; order Aspidochirotida; family Stichopodidae; genus Apostichopus; species Apostichopus parvimensis. The sequence continues at coordinate 14,129 of KN887682.1, read as the reverse complement.
CTGAAAATGCAGTCACATTGTCTAGCTGTGCACAATCTCATTTATTTGCTTGTATTGGATAACATTGCGGTGGAGGACGAGAGGCGGGCTGGGGAGAGGTTTAGGTGGCATCCAGCCATACAAATTTGAATTTGCACAACTTTACTGGATAGCCTTCTTAATCTGAATAATTTCCGAAGACGAATGACCAACAATTGTCGGAGTATGGAGCGGGATCAGACTGTATGGTCTGGGGTGCAGGCCCTTCCCTTTATTATATATTTTTTATTTCCTCGTGGAATATATATATATATATTGTTATGCAAACTGGTGCACTCCATCATAATTTTGACATAAAAAGGAAAGACAGTTTCATCCATAGTAGTGATACACTGCGTCAATATCTGTGGTGTGTAAGAATATTAATAGTTACAAAGGAAGGAGTGTGTGGGTCAAAGAGCTTCGGTTTAGGAGGTGAGGGGTGAGGGGTGAGATTGCAGGTTTCTGGTAGTTTTATATTTCCATTCAGAGTTCTGTATTCAACAATCGACGATGCGTACACTATAAGACGGTTGTATTTTTAGTTGGAAGTTTGGAAGTTCCATGTTTCAATTTGGTATTAAATAATTTATGTTGTCTTGAATGAACCTTCTTCATTTTCATAGCGAATGTTCAACTATTTTGCCAATAACGCAAAATGTAAGGTTTTTAACATAAATGACAGTATGCTTTTAAAAGTCTATCTTTAGCCATTTTGTTTATAATTCCATTTTCATACTTCCCAGACAAATAATTCAATACCGATGCCAAAGGTACACGTGGCGTAGATGAGTATTCATAACATGCTAATGTTATGGTTTAGGTGTAAAGGACAGTGTAATGAATGATACGACAATAGCAAAGCATTCGATTTGATTATAAGTTGTGGTTTATAAGGTTTGTACTGTGAAGCAACGCAATCATTTTATGATCATAGAAAGCAGAAGTGATGTAAACTTAATCAGATTATTTGTATCAATAACTTTACCTACACGAAAACACATGGCCCCAAGTAATTTCGTTGTCTTATCAGTATTGTTCTAGGCTATATAATTATGTCTCTTATACTACTTTCACTAAACTTATGCTTTAAAAATAAAACCCTTTTGCATTCATAACTGTTTTTCTCCTTTCAGTAATTTGGGTCGTTTTCGCACGTTTCTCGCACGCCTGATCTATGGGTTGATTTCCATACTAATCTCATGTTCTTTAAGTATACTTGAATTTTCTTTATGTATGAGAGCTGCACTTTACAGTATAGACTGCAAATCAACAATGGTAAATTGTCACATGAGATTAAAGATCGTTATTTTTACATGTGTCGGTGAAACCATCTGAAGTATGAATTGTTAATGCCTCTACGCTATACTCAGTAACGGAGCGTCCATGCAGTCAGGGGCGGATCCCCCCCCCCCCCCCCCCTCCCCCGAAGGACTCAAATGGACTGCTGGCGCCCTTTTCAGCTTTTTACCACTTTTATATTGCGCTCTCATCTACCTATTGACATTTGTCACATTTTCTTGGTGTAATTTTCTGACAAAATGCTCTAACAGCTATTTATTCTTCGTTTATCTGCAAATTAGCAAGGCCCGGAAAGGGAGTTTCCGGCGATCTAGGGAGTATCTTTACTCAAAACATTTCTGTACGCTCCGCGCCAACCTGTGGTGGCGCTCCGCTTAGATAGTGTCGAAAGCGCCCCTACAGACCATTCTCGCCCCACCTGACCAATCTACCCCTAGCTCCGCTACTGGGTATACTATATACAGATGCGCCATGGAGTTAACGCGACTCTGAAAATCTGTTAGTATCCTTTATCACCGAACAAGAGGGTAGTCACACTCTACCCTGAAACAGGCTCCCAACACACCTTTCACATTTTATGTACAGATGGGCACATTCAAGACAGTCGTTTTCATGGTAAGCTGAAGTCTTCTGCATAATAGTTGAACCCAGTTGTGTAGAAAGTGTACGAAGGTGTACGTAAATGTACACTGCAGCTATCGGGATACTTCCGCAGGTTATTTGCCAATGTAAGAGAATATAGCTTGGTAACCAGTAGACTGAATGTTTACTTACCTTCTATCGGTAAAGATCCCCACAAAGTAGTTCACTCTTTTACTGGTTTATTCTATAAAGCGTTTTAACCAGTTTTTCCTAGTTAATCGAAATTCACTTCAAATTTCTATTGTGGCTCTGTATACTATGTGTATATAAATCAAGCATTTCAATATACCATTCTATTGTGTTGTACAGCAAAGTAATGATACGTTATGTCTGAACGAAGATTGCCTGTATTCACGAGAGAACACCTTGTCACGGTCAACGATTCCATTGTGCGAAATCGTTGATGTGCGTCGCATTAATTAATAGTGATCTCACCAGAATTAGGAAAGTGAGGTTTACGGCAACAATAGGGGTTGGGGAGAATGTCACAAGCTGGCTCCAGAAACGGAGGCCTAGGAGCGAAGCTTTGTGGTTTTTATCTTTTCCAGTACTTACATCAGATGAATACTTTTGTTTACTAGTAAAACATGATAATTAGTAGAAGTCAGTGTTGCCAATGTGTACTTTCCTGTCTTTTGTCTGGATAGGTCACATTTCATTGAGGACACCGAAGTCAATGATGCGTTTTAATCAGATTTGTTCTTATAAATCCAAGCTAACTTTCAAATTTCTCTATAAACACCGTGTGTAGAAAATATACAACATTTCAAGCGAACAAGAAAAAGAGCTAAATAGTCTTGATGGAGATTCTATCGAATCACTATGAATCCATGGAGGATAGGAGTTACGATTCGAAAGCCGTGACATTTGACCTTGATGTAAAAGCTGCACATGTTGTAAACTATGCATATACTATATACTAACATTAGTTAGTAGCACGCAGCGTATAGATCGCGGAGACCTGTGTAAAGTTGATGTTGCATCAACGAAGTTAGAAAGTACAATGAAGTTTGTCATTGATGCTGCATACGTTATTCCGAAAAGCATAGCAGAGTTTGGGGAGAGGAGGGGGTCTTAAAGACGGGGTCTTAAGCCTGAGGGCAATGCTTTGTGGTTTTGATTGTTTCCAGAACTTATCTCAGCTTCTATAAATATGAAGCCTAGTTGTTGAACTAAAGATACGTTCAGAATATGAAGTGGAAATTTTGATACAAGTTGAAATTTCGGCTTTTAAAATTCGTAACTTTGAGCATGTGGGGGACATTTTCGAATAACATACGATAGAAAACGACAAAACTTCCGCCAAGTTATTGCTCGACATTTCTGCTTTGATAAAACCTGTAACCCTAGTTACACCAATTGCCCGAAACAGTGGATGATTCCCTTTCAGCTTCCGCCCCCCTCCCTCCCGCCCCTTACCACACACACCATCGAAACAACCCTTAGGGCGACTTCCTTACCCACATCAGTGTTTGATATACTCCCATACGTACACTATGAGGTACGTCATTCTACAGACCTGCCGCCCTATATATATCGGCCCATATGTGTTACTATTTTCTTCGGTTACTATTTTCTCTCCCTTACTCCTGTCTTGATACGTGTTCATTTGAATTACATGTTATATATTTTATTTGGCACTACCCACATCAGTGTTTGATATTATCCCATACGTACACTATGAGGTACGTCATTCTACAGACCTGCCGCCCTGTATATATCGGCCCATGTTTCTCTATTGGTCACCATATCCTTTTTCTCACCCATATTCTTGTCTTGATACGTGTTCATTTGAATTACATGTTATATATTTTATTTGGCGCTACCCACATCAGTGTTTGATATTATCCCATACGTACACTATGAGGTACGTCATTCTACAGACCTGTCGCCCGATACTCTCTATTGGTCTCTTTAGTCTTTCTCTCACCCTCACTCTTGTCTTGATACGTGTTCATTTGACTTAACATGTTATATATTTTCTTCACGCTTTGTCTGTTCTTCTAAATTGATATAAAGATAAGCAACTCGACCAGAGAAAACAAACAAAAGCATTTGTTTAGAGTTTTTGTTTTCCTTTCGTTATTTTTCTTATTTTCAATCTCAAAATAAAATACAAGGCCCGTTTATGTTTCATTTCTCCATACTACCACGAAATCAAGTCTTTGTTTACACATAATAAGAATAAGAGGAAAACAACAAAAAGGCATGGAAGTCTTGAAAGTTTAGGTTAAATT
>KN887679.1:35037-48359 GCA_000934455.1 Apostichopus parvimensis | reverse complement strand
ATTGAATACTTGTCCTTAATCTTCTCCCAAACAAATTTAGCAAATTTATCTTGAAAGACTTCTGGTTCTTCAGCTAAAAGACTCTACGAATGAAATAAATGAGTAAAACGTAAAATATTGAAATAATGTTAGTAATGAAATCATACAACAAGAAGACAATTCAAGCTTTTCTTCTTTTTTCCGGATTCACAGGTATCATGGAAATGTCAAGTAATATCAAAATATGTAGTTGCCGAGGTCAACGGTCACATGGTCAAATATTTGCTGGCGATGAGATATGCAACTCCGTGGACTGCCCTCTTGTTGTTTCTTTCGGATATTGGTCAGCAATTTTACCAAACTTACTGTGTACTAATAGGATTGCAACCTATCTAACTAAAGACTCCCCTCTGACTTTTATCCACCAAACAAATATTAATGAGCATGCTATAAATGAATTTTAATTCCTTTCCAACATTTCGTTCCCCCCTCCCCGCCCCCCCCCCCCCAAACACATTTTTATATTATTATTCACATCTAAGGAGTACAGTGGAAAAGTTGCAAACGTCCAGCATCTACTTCAAAGTTAAAATGCGGCATAATCTTCTGTCCATGTGGTCAAAAATGTCAAATTCTTGAGCAGCAAAACAAGTAAACAAACAGATTTTTTTTAAAGTAACTAATGTGTAATAGGCAGGTACTCAGTGCCTGGGAGTGGGGTAGACTCCAATTCTCTAATCTTTCTACTGTAATGTCATGCTCTACGACTAATCTGAATTCACTCACCACGGCTTCTTCTGGCGTAAATTCATTGGTGTCATCTGGATCGAGTTCTGGATGAAACAGAATCTCTTCAAATGTGACTCTGAAAGACATAATCATAACAACTTATGTGATAGACTTAGAGCAAACCAGACGACTTTATGACATCCTGCAATTATAGAAGCCATGTTTACCTTGCTACAAAAGCAGGGTGATAGCATCTCTCAACAGAAACAATTCATTTCTCGTGTTCAGTGTGAGGCATACTTTGTACACCTGTCCTGTAATAAAGAGAAGTGTTTATATTGAAGTGTTTACATAGCACCACACAGGCTCTGCCTACATGAGAGTGTTGTGGTTTAAAAGTGGTTAAAGTAGTAGTGGACTTGTGATCTAATGTTTTCAGGTTCGAGTCCTGGCCAGACCATGATGTTGTGTCCGTGGGCAAGGCACTATATCTCCATTCCATCTCTTCATGCACCCAGGTGTATACAGTAAATGGGGACCTGTGAGATAAACTGTCAGTTGGGCAGCTGTTTAGCTGATGCCATGTGGAGGGATTGTGTCTATATGTTTGACAGGATATTGTTGACCAGGGTAATATTGCGATGTGCCTGAGACCATTATCGGTGGTTAAGTCTGCGCTTTATAAATCTAAATATGATTATTATTATTAATATTTTTAATAAAGAAAGGAGCATTAAACATAATCTTTTGTTCCATTTGTAAACTTAAAGATACAATGCACTCCACAAGGAATACAGTTAATAGATTCTAACAAGCATACTGCCTCTGTCTGTTGACCACTGAACCCACTGTCTTGTGAATTATATTCAACTTCCTCGGCTCTTGAATATATTAGCAGTTTCTGTACTAATATCAATCTTTCAAGACAAAAAATGTTCCAGCTGCCAAGATGAGAGCAATCACGTTTACAAGTGACAGTGTGTAGCACACCGCAATTAACATCCGATCATATCTATATGCAATTAAGGATGCAGTCGTCACAAACGTGGAGGAGAAGAAAATGAGCAACAGCAAATCCACAAAGGAGAAACGAACGATACCTACACATTCTAACACATATAGCATACTTATTAAAACTCTGTTCGCAAACCTAGGGATGTGCCCACGCTGGGCGGCCCCACCCAGCACTAAAACTTACCGCCCAGCAATGTCTTAAAAATCGTGAATCCCGCCCAGCACTATTTTCATCTAAAATCCCGACATTCCTAACAATATATTCAACATTAATTGAAAAAAAATTAAAACAACGTAAATTGTTAGCAAAACTAGTAATTGTGTATGTGCTTAAAAAGCTACACAAGTGCCAGCATTTGGCATTTGAGCACCTTCAAAAATCCCCCTTAGACCCCTCCCCCAGGACGGCGATCAGTATACCCGGCACTCAGGAATTCCTGGGCACATCCCTGCAAACCATAAACGCATTCATGTACTACTGGTTAAGCAGTGTTTGCATAAGGGCGCATGGTTTTACGGTATTCCTGCATAGATTCATCAGGTCCCGCATTAAAAATATTTGTTAGGGGAGGGAAGGGGCAAAATTCCTGCATTGTTTGTGATTCGTCATTTTTTATTTTTTTATTTGTTTGTATTTGTTGTTTTATTTGTTTTTATTTATTTGTTTTATATATTTTTTATTCGTCATCCCAACTCAACTCAAGCTTTTGGGAGATTTGAATGAAAGAACGAACGAATAAAGCAATCAATTGCACCACATCTATCTGATACGTTTTATTACCTACATTTTATGTTGTGTAGTTTATCACATACTGTAGACAGCAATGCTGATTTTGTAGAGAGAAATACATTTGTAAGGAAGATGGTCTAATAGGCCAACCGATATTAAAAGTAGTCTTGAAGTAGTCGCAAGTCTTGATTGGACACTCCCATTTGGCTATCTTCATTGACTAAATTTAAGGATGTAAGCTACATAATGCAAAATATGCAGGCCTTATTATAGACACAGCATTAATGTCTGAAGCCTCGGAAGGAGGACCAATAGGTGTCCAACAAACAGGCGGGAGAATTTCTTTCATAAAACAGAAAAGAAAAAAAAATGTAATCAATAAAATATAAAAATGAATAGCATGCTGGATAATTTTTTACCTGCCATCTTGGTCTTTATCCAGCTCACTAAACGCTGTTGCAGCTCTCTCCTTTTCTCTTTCTGCTTCTTGTTGAGATTTCACCTCCTCCCAGGCGGCCTTGTGCCTCTCGATCGCATCTTTCTCTGGCCTCTCTGCATCATCTTTTGCTTGTTCTTTTTCATCTTTCACTTGTTCTATCTGCTCCAATTCTTCTTTCAATTTCTCCAGAGTTTGCTGATCAAAAAAAAAAAAGTAAAACGAAAGGAAAAAAAATATGCCCCATTCAGAAAGATGAAAATTTCTGGAAGTTGTTAGATGTCCAGAAAGGCAGAATAAGAAAGAAGGCCATATGGGTGACAAGCAGACAAACTTCATTACTTAACAGAAATTTCTTCATTTTGTGGTGAAACAACATTGTCAAAGCATTTTGCATAGCAATACAATTTTTTTTTCAGAATCTTTGATACTTTGTGAATTCATGCATCTGGCAACGGCAGAGTGGATGATGTCATTACGGCAAATGAGCTAAAAATAGATTTTTTTATTTTTTATTTTGACTGTATAAAACCCTTTTATGAACAGAGGAATACAATCTTTCCAAAAAAAAAAGAAGGAATATTGCATTTTGATGAAATTCTAATACAGCCAACATTGAAAGGAAAGAAAACATTCCAATGTACCACATTTAAATATTAAATTCAACAATAAATTTATTATAGGGAGTGCAGAACTTTTATTGACATAACAGGCCACCTACTGTGGAGTAAAGGTAGGCTTAAGTCACCGAAAATAGAGTTACACTCAATCGACCGTATTTTGAGTTAGGGACAACATATTGATATAGCATTTGTTCAACTGACAGTGTATAAAAATAATGTCCTCTACGAGATAATCGTTTACAATAACTGCAACTGGATTATATACATTTGAGCAAGATTCTCACCTGTCTCTGGGTTTTTGTATCTAATCCTCTTTCAATATATTCTCTTCTAATCTCAAATCCTTCGTTCATGACGACTGCTTCATGATTTTTAGCTACAAGTTCTGCCTTGCCGAGTTCTCTGCAGGTGTTGGCACACAGAGACCTCGCCGGTGAATCGTACTCATCGGATGCATCACAGCAGTCTGAGAGAGAAAAGAAAGCAGTTTGAAAATAGTTTGGGAACATGGACGGATGAACCTACACCATCGGACACAGATATATGTGAAGATGTGAAAATGCTTGAGCAATCTAGGAAAGTTGCTCAGCGTGTAATCGGTGCTCAATTACTATCGTTAGAGTACTTGTTTCATGAGAGGGACTGCAATAAATTGAAACATACAGTATCATGCAAGACCCAACACACCCTTTGTTTCAGCACTATAATTACAACCGCTCTGGGCTGCGTTTATGCCCACCACGTATACTTAGGGTTTTGCTACAGATACTCCTTTGTGCCTAACTCTATCCATATATTTAATTCACAAGTGAGAAGATAAGTTTCTTATTTGTAGGACTTGCTGTATATTTGTTGTATTACTGTATGTGTATCACAGTCTATTGATATTTATACTATTGCTTTTCGTTTTTTCTTCATTTTCTTTTTTCATTTACGACCTGTGTAAGCCGAATTTCAGATTGTGGACAATAAATTCAAATTCAATTCAATTCGACATGCAAGCTACTGTCGTTGATTCGTCAAAGAAACTTGGAAGTTCTCTTTAATATCTAGAGTGAAACGCTGGTCCTGAAGTAATAGGCCAGAAATCGGGAACATGTTGAAAAACATCAAAATCACATGAAGATATCACACCCCATAAATAAATGCAGATTGCTCATGCAATATGTGACCAAATTTAAGGGAGGAGGGTTGAGGGCAAGTTCAAACCTTGGGGAGTTAACTTCATCTAGAATTTATCTAAACAATTGGTAACCTCAAACATTTCAGTTAACTTATAGTAATCAACTAATACCAAGAGAGCATAACATTAACAATTTGATGTCATCTTGTACTTCCCCCCCCCCCTATCTCTTCCACATTTATCCACTAATTCATCCATCCCTAACCTTGTCCTTCCCACCCACCCCCTAGTCTTCCCCCTCCCCACAAAATATGACAATATCTATTAGTGAATGCATTATGAGAAAACAGATTAAGCGCATATTTTTTTGGGCTTATATTAAACAATGAATGGAAGTCACTTTTGTTTTTACAAAATTTTGTATCCAGACTTCCCTGTTACAAAATTCAAATCCAGAGAGACTTGCACAAAGAATATGAATCTAACATCCCCCCCCCCAGAGCTCAAACAGAGCTCTTACACTAAAACATGCATGTACAAGAAAGGCTGCAACATATCTTTTCTTGTATGAAGGTCTTTGTGTGAACGCTGTATGACTAACTACACTGTAGACATGAACATATTTCCACACAGTGCTTATACAAAGAGCCTAATGGTGTAAAGTAGCTATGCAGGCTAATTGATAGCCCGAGGTCGATTTACGACTGTGGCAGGTCGATTTATACGTAATCACAAAACTTAGCTATAGCGTGCTATAATTGGAGCCAATAAAGCAGATCTTTAAATTATTAATGAGGCTCTTACATTAAAACATGCATGTACCAGAAAGCCTCTGTCATTTTGCAATGGCATCCTCATAGTCATAGACTCACAGGATCTTACCTGACAAAATCATACTCAATTTACAAAACTAAAAATTGTCATAAAAATAAAGCTTTGTTGACAGATGAAAGATTTTAAACCTGAGCAAAAAAAAAAAAAAGAGTTATCTAAAAAGCAAACAAGTACACTTTGGAAGGTATTATAATCTCTGAATGGCAGCCAAATTTTCACATGAGGGAGACTTACCACAAATACCATCGTTTACTCTAGAGGATGGAATGTAAAGAGGTCTAAATCCCCTGTTGCTACAATGGAACTTCCCTGTAGGGCATGCAGATGTACCTGTGAGTAACAAAACAAAAGATTTCTAATTTAGTAAAGAGATAATAGGTAGATCTTTCAAACTGAGTACCTACGGTATATAAGAAAAACAAGATCATGCATGGAAGAACAACAAACTTGCATGTTGGGAATGGTTGGGCAGCAATTTCTCTTCTTTCTTATTCTTTTCTTTTCTTTTCTTTCACTCCGTTTTGCAGTAGTTGACAGGAGTACAGAGAACTTGACAAGGGGTCACTGATTTCAAAATAAAAACTAAAGACTTAAAACTACACAAATTGTAAATGAAGGGCACCCGTTCCTTGTTTAACTTTTGAGATGCTGCCCATTACTATAGATATTACGATGTTGGAAAGATGGAAACATAGAATGGACACACTTTTTAGTCTAAAGCTGAGCTATCCAGTCCTCTAGTTGGTAGGGATCCCTGTTATACCATAGAGTATATCACTGACAAATGCATAATTTCATTTTCTAATTTATGTAACAAAAAGAAAAGAAAGAAATTAATTTAAGAATCTTAAAAGTAGAAGTTTTTTTTCCGGTACCAGGTTCATCTGTTCCATCTGTACAATCACAGTAATCGTCATTCACTTTGCTGCTAGGGATGGTCAGGGATCCATCTAGGCATGTGAAGTACTCATTGTTACTGTAAAGAGGCCCATCTGTTAAAACAAAACACAGAACAAAAAGATGCAAAACATTGGCAGTTAAATCTACAGTACAGAGACTTGGAGACCATCATCAGGTATCAACTTCAACGGTACAGCAATCTAATTTGGAAATATTTCTGTACTTGGTTGGATTATTCAAATTCCTTTGCCTCATTCTCAACTCTCTAAGTTCTTCATCTCGCCAATAGTAATAGATTGATTTCAGACTGCAACTTATGATTTCGTGCAGTTATATGTTTAAAATGTTATAAATAGGATAGGCATAGCCTATTTACTGTCCACATTCATCATGCATATAAACTAAACATTTGACAAGACCAAAACAACATAGCTAAATCTGAACGCAAAAAAAAACAGAAAGCCCAGAAATGATAAGGGCATTACGGGGTCAGAGTAAACCAACAAACAAATTTATTGAACTTCGGATTGCGTGGAAAAGCAATTGAACAGGACTCAGGTCAGAATGTTTTTGCAGGAAATACCGTACCACAAAATAAATCAGTAAAAACGATTCTTAAGTTTTGCCTCAAGTGGTGCCACATACAGCTCATAAGTCATATGGCCACAGAAAGCACCTAAAACCTCAGTGCTTCTAGGGCCCTAAAGCGGGCCCTGGACCCTATCTGTAAGGGCTTCACTCAACGAGCTTGCATATTTGTGTCAAGCGCACATGCTCCGCATTTGTTAATGAGTCAAATGTACGGTACTGATGATAATGGGCACTTTGAAACGATGGAAAACTTCTTAGAGGAAATACTGGTTACGAGGCATTTAATCAGTCGGTTAATATAATCTGGGTATGCACTGCAAAAAGCCTATCACGGACACTTTGTACGAGGTATGCCCTAACAAAGGTCTGTACTTCACAAAATGCCATGTTATCTATTCTCGTGGAACTGGTATTAACATAGACGTACGTACAGGAAATGACAGTTCATCCCTCACCAGTCGCCTATGGAGTATGGGTTAAGCTACCAGCAAAATGCCGGAAGAGCCTTTCAGTAAATATCTGGGAGCAGACTTAAGCTATTAGTACAACTTAACAAGTTCTGAATGATCAAGACTGCAAAACATTTGTGTTCCCGGTATCACATGTACTAATTCGGTGTGTCCTATCATACGAAATTTACACAAAGGGTACGGCTAGGCTCCTAGGTCTAAATAGCAAGTGTGCAACGTTTCGAATTCACTTACTACTCAATGACACTCCTCGAGGTCTTTCGCTTTGTCCATTATTAACCTGAAATTTCCAACTAATGAAAACAAGTAGAACTTGCAAATAGAAGTCACCAAGCTTCATGATATAACTTTGCAATGGACTTGTCACTTGAACCTTCACAAGTAAGATTCACATGCAATGAGTGTTTTTAATTTAATGGAGACGTAACTGCCGAATGGAAAGGAATCTGTAATAGCACTGTGACACTTTCTGGGTGTACGTCATCTTTAGCTAATATATATTATAAAGGATCTTTAGCTTATACGACAGAGATCTTTGGTTAGTTAACCCAGGGATCAGGAAGCCCTACAGTAGCTTATTTGAGCTCTATCTGTGTTAGATCGTGGATGAACACCGGTTTATTTCATGCCCTCTCTTTTCGATAACTTATTCAGAGGATAACGGACAGGGCCTTCGCTTATGGCGGGCCATCAGTCTCAAATTGTGGGGAATCGACTTATACCTATTTTAATCGACATATACCAATTTCCTTCGACTTATACCAGTTTCTAGCAGCTACAATTGACTTCTACCGATTTATATCGACATATACCAGTTTCATGCGACATATCCTCGATTTAAATCGACATATACCAATTTAAATCGACATATACCAATTTAAATCGACCTATACCAGTTTAAATCGATGATATGTCAATTTAAATTCGTATATATATATATGTCAATTTCAATCGACATATACCAGTTTAAATCGATGACATGTCAAATTAAATCGGTATAGCCTATGTCATTTTAAATCGACATATACCAATTTAATTCGACTTATACCAGTTTAAATCGACATATACCGATTTAAATCGACATATACCACTTTTAAACGATGATATGTAAAATAAATCGGTATATGTAATGTAAATCGATATCTATACCAGTTTAAATCGATGATTTGTCGAATTTCAATTTCCTTGGATATATACCAGTTTCTAGCAACTCAAAATTGACATATACCTATTTAAATCGACATATCATCGATTTAGCTCATTAACATATTCCAAATCCCGATTTCGGTGATGATTGACATGTGGCATTGTTGTATATCGAGAAACTACTTTCTTGCGCCCTATGTTTATAGCTAGGCTTCATACATATATGTTGGTCATGGTTTGGTTCGATACATCAAAAATAAATCAATCAATAAAAACTATGTAGGAAATGATTGGTGCGATAAAGAATTTAATGTTGACCCCATGATGCCTAATCCTAGAGTCAGTTATTTTTTATGACATTTTTGCGTATATCAATGAATGGCGCAAATCTTCATTTTGAGAAAACGTATCACAAGGTTATTAATAGAACGTTAAGCTAAGTAACCAGAGAACCAGCTCTTATGTTTACTAAAATATCCCATCCGTCGTCATCCGACTTTATCAAGTTATAATCACGTTTCTCAATGATGTGAGACAATCCGTCTCATGTACATTTTGTCCGTAATGATGCACTAATTAAAACTTATAAATGTATATATAAACGAAAAGGTTTGTACCCTCTACAAAACAAAGATAAAATACTTCACGAATTAATATAGAGAGACATATAGCGTCAGATTTGTTCAAAACATGGATATCATCATCTATATTGAAGTGGTAACATTTTCATTTGTTGTTTTTGTTTATCATATGGGAAGAAACCTTTTCAGGAGAAAACAAGTGAAGAACAAGCAAAACCGCCAACGAGTAAGGTAAATCATAGCAGTAGCTGTACTTCAAATACATATAAAGTAATTGTTCCTTATTTCGATCGTGAACCATAGGCAACTATGTGTAGGTGTGTGAAATTCAAACACCACGACTATGTATTTACGGCATGAATAGTACAACGGAGAGGACGTCTCCGCCCCTTCACCTTGGCCCCCTCACTTTCATACCTCTCTTTCTATCTATATATGTCCTTCTCGCTCAACTATCCTCGCTCTGCTATCCGTTTATTATACTGTGATGCCGTTGGTCATTATATCTGTCGCCCTCTATTTATTCAGGCTACATGTCACCGTTTTTAGCCACATGTGCTTTCCATGTGGGCAGTGAAGTATAACAGGTCACGTGACGTCTGTCCATCAGCTCAGGTTGATCAGATCTCGAGACTTGTAAGTCAGTCTTCGCTCCCGTTCCACTTGTTTCGTTCGGTTCGGTAGTAGCCCTGGCTCCGATCATTGTGGTCGTATTTGTATTTGTATCTGTTTCGTATTCGTCTTTTATACACGTTTGTGCGTATCGTTATAGGACTCTACTTCGGTATTGAGACCTCGCTTGTAACCATTTTCCTTTTAAATACATGTTTTTCTATTTATTATTGACGGCTTCGTGCCGATGTATTGTGGCTGATTGTAGTAATAGATTACGAAATCTCAGCGTTCTTTGTTTACTCGTTTATCTGTGTTATATTCTCTGCATGTAATAGCGAGGTTCAAAGCTCGTCGCTACTAACACACAATCATCCAAGCCGCATTTGTTTCCATACCAGTCCTCAGTAGGAAATATTTAGGCGCCCCGGAATCTAAGACTGAGTTAACGTTACAATACGCATACCCATAAACTGAGAATAGTTATCGTAATAACATTACAATCTGTCTTGTAACTTATTTATCCTGTTCGTTGTTATGAAACTTGAAAATAAATTCCTTTATGTCAAAATGTCGGGTAAATGGTACCGTATAACCAGGCAGTTGAATATAAACACTTTTCCTTGTCTTCTTCCTCCACATCTCCCATGACATCGAGTTCAGAGATGAGCTTCATGTCTCCTCTCTCTGTCAGAGGATGGAACTTTCTAATGTTCCCCTATTCATCCCTCCAGGAGATGAGTTACGTATGCCCCATCTTTCTATGTGGAGGTACAGGTGATGGGGTAGTATAATAACTATGGTTACATTGTAACCTCAAATCAGACAACATTCTGCTGAAGACAACCAGTGTTAGCGAGGACACTGACGACCTCTGGAATAATGTCGAGCAGCATTGCATCATGGGAACCAAACCAACATATATTTCCTACCGTTAAGTCAAATCCAAACTTCAAAACTAAATTGATTGACTTTAGTTTGACAAATAACATGGATGAAGAAAGCCAATACTTAAAATACACCGACGAAAGACAAGCCGATGTGATGAAGAATTCCTTCCATGTTGCACCGGAAGAAATAACGGGTCAAAGGGCATTTAGCAAAACGTCTGAAGTATTTTCCATGGGCCGCATCCTGTGAGACCTGAGTGTCGTTGGAAAATGACTTTTTGTTGCGTCTTGGAGATCAATCAATGAATCCAGAAGAAAGACCGACCCTGGGTGACGTCATAAACATTATGAATGGCAGCATACATAGCATGCAGTAATCACATGTTACAATGATGTCAGCTATACGAGAACCATTTTTGAAAGGGAAACCCGAAACCGATTATTCAAGCATTGAATAACACCATGTAGTTTTAAGTGCAGTAAAAAGCTTGGGGTCATTGTGTTTTTAAGGGCTGTCTTATAAAATGTCACATATTATATTGTGGAAAGTTTCTTTAGACTTTGTGCATGTGCAATAAATTGATTAACTTTAGAGAAAATGGATGTCATACTTCTCTTTTATTGTAGGTATTGTTGCTTCTTTGATCTATAGTTCAGATGTTTATATATCGATGACGTCATGAATCTGGCTGTTAGGTGACTGATTAGCGATATGGGAATGGAAAAGTCTATATCGAAGAACCTGCCTCACTGAATTATTTAACATTAAATTAACATCAACGAATATTAAAATCATTTTCCTCAAGAATAAGAGCCGCGTCCTTCAATGGGCGAGGGGGGGGGGTGTAGGGGGGCGGTATGGGAGAAGAAACCAGAAAACAAGCAGTTGGAATTATAGGTCTAATGGTAACTGAAAACATCAAGTTCTTCAAAGCACATTTCTTTTCTGTAGTGTATAGTGAGATATATCTGGTGACTATATGTGATGAAAATTTGGCATGATGCATAACTACAAATATCATCCTCATATGTTTAGTATTTATTGCCAACAATGGGTTCGGTTTGAATTCTATGGTTGTTAAATCACATATATAGGCCTACATCCCTTCTGAGAAAGAGAGGAACATCCAACTATAGGCTAATTACCAGTTTTATCCAATGATAAACGAATCTCGCAAAAGATTAACGTAGTTTCATGATAAAAAAAATCGCTTTGTTCGCAATGTAATGTAGTAATGTTGATATCAACAGTAAACATGGTGACGAATTATTAGACGTCATTATGGCGAAACAATGGAACACTTCTGTGTGGAGGTGGCTAAATTATTATGTAATACATGGGCGCATGAAGAAATGTCCGATCTAATAAACCTACATAATGAAACATGATTTTATATGTAAGGAGGATAAATATGACACATAAGTTAAAATGATCAGAAATATAGTATATTTCCAATGTTCACATCACATAGTAAGTCAAGAGATTGGTCGCTTTACGCAAATGGTGAGCCCCAAAACCTGGAACTAAGGATATTGTTGAGCGCCGACCGAAGGCGCTAGATTTGACAGTGATGACTCCTATATATTTTTATATCCTGGTAAGGGTGTCCCAAAATTGTCAGATAAAAAATATCGATACCTAGTTGACAAAAGTGAATCCGTGACGCTTCAACCGTTTGTATCGTTTAAGATTATGGGTGGTTGAGGTTATTTTCAAATGTAAACTTGTTTTCTTAGCCCATAAAACACATCGGTATATGATTTGGTGAAGTGTGTGTTTTGCATCAGTTCCGTTTCAATTTGCTGTAAATATGAAAAACATCCGCCGTAGACTATGCTTTCATAACTAAGGCAATTTACCGCAGAAGAAGATGAAGCTTTCATCAAATCATCAGAACGACTTGAATCAGAAGCTTTATCCTTTGTAAGTAGGAATATATTTTTTTTAAGGTCCCGTATTTAGGCCTGCCTAGTTTTTTCTGTTACCGTTTGAAAGGTATAGTTCGCAACCCAACACATCTAGCAAATTAAAACAACTGCCTAGCATATTCAAGTCATCTTTTCATGGGTACATACGTTACATATTTTTACTTCTCCTCCTTAATTGCACAACCACAACAATTCAATAACATAGGCTCCAAACTTGGCTTAGGTCCACGGCAAAGCACCAGAATTGGCACGAAGAGTCTACCGATTCATCTCCGTTTTACGTCTGATGATTAGTGTCTTCAGTAATCACGTAAGATATTTTGACTCATGCCCCATCTTTCACTACCTTTTCCCCTTACCCTACGAATATCTAAGCAAAAAATGCGATTGGCCCTTTTAGTTACTAATAGTATTACTACTACTAGTTGGTAACTTGGTACAAGGCCTAGATCGTTATTGGCTAACCGTTAGTAGCAGAGGTACAACAAATATATTCGTATCGTACAGTAGTGATGAACGGCAAACCACAGCCTACAGGTATGAGGGTCGTAATTGTGATCAAAGGCCTAGCCCCGAAATAGTGAGAATTGTCACTAATAGGCTATCGCGAAGTTAGGAGAATAGTTCGTTTCTACACTCCTTCTGTCCATCCACCTTTTGTTTGACAGTCATAAACCATGGTGTGTGTGTGAGTAGGGTTGTGCGGGATCCCGGTAGTCAAGTGAATCCCGGTAT
>KN887679.1:12679-33757 GCA_000934455.1 Apostichopus parvimensis | reverse complement strand
TGTGCATCTTTAGTTTCTAAAGGCCCGCATGCATGCCACAGAGGGTGTGTATGTGTGACACCTGCTTGTCAGGTTATGAAGGAATAAGTGGATGCATATTACAGGCAGATGTAGTAGGCTTAATTGCCTCATAAGTAGAGTAATCACCCCTTTATATTAAAGACACTCATATTTTTAATGGACGTCAACAGAGGCCAAAAGGTGAAAAGGTGATCAAGATATGTCAAGAAGATGCTTCATTATTAGTACAAAAATAATAATTGATGTTAGTGGAAGTTAACGAAAATGTCAGATTTAAGCAGAACTCCAATAATGCTATATCTTCAGCCACAATTTCTTGCATGATTCAACTACTTAAATTATTATCAATTGAAACATGTTGCAAGGTTCTTTTCATTTTTTGGTTTATATTAAGTGTGTATTAGGAAGACCATTTATTAAACAAAATGCAATTATACAAATTATGCAATTGTGTACAGTTATTGTCACATGGAGGTAAACGCAAAGTCAAGTCATCTCTCGCTCTTCATTCCAAAGTAGTGTGGTCCAACCAAAACACTAGACAGGTGAGCGAAAAGAAAATTGGATCCATTAACAATCTGCATAACTACTGTCGACATTAAAAATTTTCTCTCTAAAACTTGTTAACTAGTATGCACAGTAGATTCAGTGAAGTGAAGTACTAATATTTAGGCTTCTGGTTTAATAATTGCACGTTGCATGCATGCACACAAAAGGCCTACAAATTCAAATGTTAAATACATCCAGAAAGAAAACCCAAGTTCTGCATTTTCAAGTTCACAGTAATAAAGACAGTTTTCAACATAGTCGTACATTTAAATTTTATTAAATTATATAAAGTATGAAACTGTACACTTAAAATAGAGGGCACTGTCATATCGGTCATTTATAGTTCCGTGTAACTTGACAAAGCTCCAGTGTCTGAATTCAAATCTCTGACGGAGACTTCTGATTACAATAGTCGGGGGAGTCCACAAGAAAGCGCATGATGAACAATTGGCATCCTCATGCACAGAGATAATCTTGACTACAGGCAGCCTACAGTACTTAGTAAATGATTTCAGCAATGACTTTGTAACTACCAGTGCAAACTATGCATACAGTAGGAATGTTAATTTGTTTAGTTTAAAGGCATTGAAGACTTTCCCCAAACCTCGTGCAGCCATCTGAAAAAGTTAACTTTCCGTCGCTTGCAAGTGACGTTTTGTTTGTGTCGCTACAAAATGCAGACAGTACAGTAATGAAACGTGATACCTTGTTATCTTTAGCTGGACCTGAGATGTGCATCCCTGTATTGTTTATACACTGTGCTGTGGGTATTGACCGCAGCTGTATGTACTGACTGGACATACACTAGTGTCTAATTGTAACCCGGTACGGTAGCAAGCTGTGTGTATATTTTCTGGGATCGATGGTGGTGTCTAACACTTCTGTTACACCTCATTCGAAACTAGGTCAGATTACCGGCATTAGACGTTTCTTTTTGCGCGAGTCTTCACACCCTTTAAATGAACTGTAAGCTATTGGATGTGTACTGTACATGGTTCACAGTAGTGGTCTGGGTACTTCTTATTCCTGTAATTAAATTCAGACTGAGTTTTTGTGATTTTGAGCTCTGGATCTTATATCCATTGATACCCAGCGAATTGATATCTCAAGATCTGATTCTATACATGTACACTAGTGGTCACACATGTCAGGAAGTTTATACTGGCTGGGGATCTGATCTGAATCTGATCCTCTGCTCATTCTTCATTGTGAACACGACCTCAGTGTGATGTGTGCCACAGCCTTGGCCTACAAGATTTACTAAGTCCTTGTACCGTAACCCTATGCAACCTTCCACCATTTATTTCCAACAAAAAACATTATTGAATCAGAATTTGGTTTTGTTCCATTCTCAGCCATGAGAAATTGATTGATTTATACAGCAGAACAACATTAATCATAATACAGTAAGTACTGGATATTGTGGAATAAACCTGAATTCTTACCGTAACTTTAGTAAAATGGACTGTATTTGTGAAAACTACCTTAAAACTTTGATCTATCTATGTTGTGATAATTTATCTCTCATGCAAAGGATGTAGTCATGTAACAAAATACTGCAAATAGTTATAACATGAATCAGTGTCCTGTGAATTTGGATTGTCAATGTTTCCTTGTGTGGTCACTGGTGAGTTTGTCACTTGCAAATATATCCCAACTAGGTAAGTTTTCGAAAGTGCAGGTAATTCATTTAATGCGGGCATACACAAGTAGTGGGCTTTGAACACATACTCAAGCACGGTACTATATTAGAGCTTGGCTGAATCATCTATCGTTTTTGCCATTTTTGGCCATTAAATGTTATAACAGATGGCTTAAACACTTGAAAAATGCTAGAAACTTTAATTTTCCAAGAACGCATGCTAATTTGCAGCTAGTGCTAGATGTCATACAATATGACTGAACAGTCATCTTAATCTGCATTGCATCTAGAAGATCAGTACTAGAAAAGCCAAATTCATCAAAGGGGTAATTAATTCTTATTTCTTCTTTACAACGGTTTTTATTACATGTGTTGTCTAGATCTTATAGCAAGCTCAGCTGAAATTGCTGAATATATTTAGAGAAAAGGTCCTAAAAATACATTCAAAACCTTTCATATTGTTGTGTAATAATGTGGAATATGTGCCAAGATATATGTTTGTTGGAATTATAGCTGTTTTCTTTCTCTTTTCAAGAGGTTGAGATCCATTTACATGATTTCTGAATACCGTGCACATGTAGATATATTACACATACAGTACTGTAGGAGCAAGAAAAGTGACAATGTAATTCAGTGCATGCATATTGTATGCACATGCATATATGTCAAACAGAAACTAATAAGTAGCAATGTAAGGAGGAAGCAGGATTTTATTTAATAGATGTTCAACAAAAGTTCTAAGAAAACTTTACTTTCAAACCCTTGGAATACACAAAGGTAATTGCCAGACTTTTGAAGTGCTCAGCCATTGAGTTAAAGAGCTGCAACATTATTGTTTTAGCTCTTCAACACTAAAATCCCATCATAGTGTAGATCTTAAGCCTGACTGAGCCCAGTTTCGTTGAAAATATAATGACGTACAAGTAATAAGAAAGAAGAAATAAATGTAAGAAATTCTCCAGTATTAGTTATGTTACTAGAGAAAAAAAGTCCACAAAATATTTTGCGTCCCCCAAAAAAGCTTTATTACATGACCTACTGTATGTTTACAAGTGTAGTTGTAAAGATGCGATCATATCACTGCCTATAGTTTGTGAATGTTCTACACAATGTGTAGGACAGATGGCGCAGTACCTCTTCCAACCGCCCTTGTACTTCCCTATTCGCCAAAACCGTCGTACAGTAGCTCCATGCTTTGACTTTGCAGCGATTTTACCAACAACCAAACATCCCTGTACCCCTACAGTGTGCATCTCTGCTAGATCTCTCGCTAAATTCCACAGTTCACTAACTCTATGTACATAGGCCTGTTCAATCTTTGGAGTTTCGACTATTCATGCACGATCCTCAAAACCTGACACAACACTTACCCTGGGCGCTTTGCAGTGTTCGCAAACAACCAGCTCCACGAAAATGACAGTAGGCCAATGTAAATAACTTTTTATGCAATGTTGATTAAAAAATATCTTCAATGGCTATTTATGACGATGCAAGGAGTACAGTAGTTTACACTTTAACGATCCACCCCCCCCCAAAAAAAATGACAAGCATGTGGTCAAAGGGACCCCGAAAAAGTTTGCAACGAGAAACAACTGCGGAAAGAATGCACAAAATTAGCAACTCTCAATGTGGAGAGAACTAACATAGGCCTACTCTGAGATGAAACATCCATTTCAGTATCAGAGATGTTAGCTTCCAACAAAGTTCATAGATTATCTCAACTCATATTATTTTCTGAATAAAACAATGATTCAAATATTATATGATAGTCTCAGAAACGATGTCGTGCACATTTCTCACAAGCTATCTTATGTTTTCCTTTGAGTTTGGCAGATTTGCTTCGGAAATTTGAAGAAGCCAATCAGGTTTGCCAATTGGGCCCACTTCCCCCAAAATGTTTATTCAAGCCCTGCCTCCCGCAGTGAACAATCACTTGGCCTTAGGTTGGTTTGTACACTGCATGCATGATGGTCGCTAATTGCTGTGGAAGAAACATGATCTCACAAGACATGAAATTTTGTAACTTAAATATGAATAAAGATTTTTTGGTTTGCATAAATTCACGCCCCTCTTTGGAGAAATGTCCAAGACGTTTTTTATCGGACAGATCCTGGGGCATGTAAAATACAGTAGGCAAGCACATTTGTGATAGGCAGAACAGACTCTGAGGCATGTACAGTTTGCATGTGAGAAAAAGATACATTACAAACGGCTTGGCCAAGACTAATACTCTAGCTGCTGTACTTTCATCCATGTCTCATCCAATCCACTGAAATCAAAGAAAAAAAAAAGTCCATCCATTTTATTGTACGGTGCTAACGTGCAGTAGTATCCTATATATATTCCATCCTCATACAGTAGGAAATTGAAGGATTTGAAGGATTTCTCGCTCCAGAGAGACTTGTCGAGTGAAGTGAAACATTTAAATCATCAACTGGATATGATGAAATATTCATTTCCCATCTCAGGGTTGCGTTGCCACTGAGATGTGACTAACAACACTAATTATCTTGTGTCTTAAATTATGATCTGTTTACTGTGTAATGTAACTACATCAGACTTGATATGTATGAATCTTCACAGAAAGCAACAATATGTATGCTACATACTGTACATGTTCTGAGAATTATACATCTTGGATTATGGTAGTTTTAAAAATAATTTCACTTAGTTGTTATCGTTTGCCGGATTTTGTTGTACGCATGTTACGCACAGAGCCAGGCTATGGTAATTAGCCATTACAAGCTATATGTACAGTATATATGTAGTAAAACTTTATTTGAACATAGAGTCTGTTACATCAATATAGCCAGGTTTCTTTGAGTAGGTTTCTTAAAATTCCCTAATTCACTGGTCATAGTTTATGCTATATATCCTCTGTATATAAAAGAAAAAAGAAAAAAATTAGGAAACAAAACTTAAAGGGTGTGAAGACTCGTGCAAAAAGAAACGTCTAATGCCGGTAATCTGACCTAGTTTCGAATGAGGTGTAACAGAAGTGTTAGACACCACCATCGATCCCAGAAAATACGCACACAGCTTGCTACCGTCGGTAATTAGACACTAGTGCGATGGACATCTCAGGTCCAGCTAAAGATAACAAGGTATCACGTTTCATTACTGTCTGCATTTTGTAGCGACACCAACAAAACGTCACTTGCAAGCAACAGAAAGTTGACTTTTTCAGATGGCCGCACGCGGTTTGGGGCGAGTCTTCAATGCCTTTAAATTGCCAACCTGCATTAGTACAAGTCTTACATATCAATCTATCATAACCAGAAGTGATGAGCAGAGTTTTTTGAGGGATACACCCTGATACAGGCATACTGGCCTATTAGCTTCAGTAGATTTTTTCATCCCCATTCATTCTCTTCAATATTCCAGCATATTTCTTTGAACTCATTCCTGTATCCCATCATGACCTGTATCTGTATAGATTTTCTACGTTCATTAGTTGGGATGTACAGTATGATGCGTCCATGGGCCCGATTTCCTCGGACAAATGTAGCGTAAACAAGTATTAAGTATGCGTACATAGATTCCCGACATGGACAAATGTAGTGTAAACAAGTATTAAGTATGCGTACATAGATTCCCCACATTGTTTTTTACGTAACTCGGAAGGTGATTCGTGAATGTGCACAATTAGGTGCACTGATTTTCAATGAGGGAATTTTGTACCTTATTTGTTTGATCAGTAGAGAGATCCAGATCAACTTCTGTTTATTTTATGGCTTCTTTTACCCAGCCTTATCATTAACGACGACTCGGGTGACTCTGAGCTCTATAACATACAACACTGAACACTGGTTTATCTAGATCAGCAGAAATAAAAAAAAGTTCAAGGGTCATTTTGGTTGAAGACACCCCCTAAGGACTCCTTTTTATTTTGTAAGAGTTTACATACCTGCTACACATATTACCACCTTGATATTGGTACCACTCTGGTTTGGTACACAATTACTGTACTGTACTACTGGTCTTTGGTGATCTTCAGATTCTTATAGAGCTGTTCACTGTAGCTGGATTGAACCTCGAGGGTGTTTTTTTTTAACTCAGGTATGGTAAATATTTCAGAAATTATTTATATAATGGAAACAAGATTGACCTTCTAGCATTAACAAGGAAGAAGGAAAAAGACTTATGATTGGAATAACAAGAGTAGTTGACACTGTAAAGACTTACACCAAACATTTGTATGGTGTTGATCAACTGGATTCTGTGATTTTTAGAAACATTGAATTTTGATAGTACCTACAGCATAGTGGCATCTATACAATAATTGAACATTGGCAGCAGGATGTGAGGGGGGGGAGGGGGTGGGAGGAGGGGGACAAGGAAGGGCTGCCATATATGTTGAGATTTAAATCTTGAGACACGTCTTCTTATGCTATCTTACTGTATGTGAGTAGTATTCTTTGGATTTGCAAACTTGTTACATTTTTTGATAGTTTCGACAATGTAATAAATACAGTGGAGGAACTTTCTCGATGGTGATTTGGATCATTTCGGTCGGAAACATATTTTGCATAACTGCATTTATATTCCATTGAAATATTTAAATGCCAATCCACTACCATTTCCATGAAGGTGCAGTACCATTCATAGTCAAGTTGTTCCCCATAGAAGGGGGAATATTGCAACGTCTACCCTACAATATGATCGAACTTGTCCTGATTTCTTCAGATTTAAATCAAATATGGTATTGGTTTACCTTACCTGTACATACTGTATGAAATCATGTAGCATGTCTATACAGGCATAGGCATCTGAACATTGGTGTCGGGAGATGCAAGAAGTAAGTGGGACTGCTAACTTGTACAGTTCGTTACTTCTAATTAAGACACTAATTATCACATGTCCTGTATGTTACCAGTCATTAACTACCTGCAAATAGGTAGAAAGTGATATACACATATATGTAAAAGGTCACGCATTTCAAACTTTGGTCTACATTTTACTGCATTCTTCAAAGCCATTTGTCAGCTTCATGAGAGGAGAACCTGCTATTTTGAACACTCTTAAATGTTTCTAGGAATAATGTACAGTACTAGAGGACTGTAGTTGTAACCTTAAGGAAAGTACAGGCACTTGGTGGAATTTTACAGCAATAATTAATTAAATTTTAACATATTGAAATTTCTGGAAAATAAGTGAAAACTTCTTAAAATGGGAGCCTCTTCCACTGGCAGACAATGTAGCACTTATCTATGAAGAGAAAAAATATTCCACATTGTTAATATGAAAACACCGTCTCAAAAGTGTATCTTGTTCCTACTTTTATATAGTTGATTGAACAATGTACAGTAAGGTATTATTTTTGACTGGTACTATAAGTCCTATTTGAGATCTGTGATGTCATCAATGAGGTCAGAGGGCAGAAATGAAAGGAGGGAGGGGGAGCGAGAATTCCATATCTTCAAGGATGAATTAGTGGGATTGACTGATTCTCTGTCACTATAGATTGGTTTATCGTTCTGTCTATTCAGCAAATCATGTCCCAGTTTTGCCTTCACAACTCGATATATTCTGGCTGGTCTGTTGCATACTGTACAGTACTGTACATATGTGAATATATCAATGCTGTCACATTGTGGTTTCATAATGAGCTCAGGAGCCCTGCAAGGAACAACTTCAGACTTTGTCAGACCCTCTGCATCCACATTGTTGCCCTCAGGAAATGTCGGAGTCGAAATTACATTTCAACAAGTTTCCACGAGCAGGCAAGTCGATGTATGCGTATATAATTAAAGAAGAGTATTGCAGAGATCTGTCAATTGTAAAGCATCTACCCTACATTACAGTGCATGTAAAATTGTATAGATGTACCAGGGAGCTTCAAGAGTAGCAGCTCCCTGGATGTACGGTACCTGTTGTTCCAATCCAGTGAGCACACAGCGTGTGGGGGTGCTAAATTACACCACATGTCTGATTGGATTTTCATTTCCTCAGACTCTTGTCATGAATATGGGTGACCTTCTCTTTTGACTTTGACCATGCTGTATTGTAGGCTGCCTGCTGTTCTGTACAGTAGCAGTTGAGTGCTGTGCTGTACTGTGTTTAGTTTTATGCCGGTACTGTACAACATGTTTGTGCATTCTGGGAGCAGTGAGTTTCACTTTCATTAATATGATACTGTCCATGTCTGCATAGTACAATGTATGTTGACGTGAACACTGACAGTAGCCTACTACTAAAGACATGCCAAAAATCTAATCAAATTTAACTTCTCATCTAGGCAGGAATTAAAGTGCTTTGAGGATGGTTGGCAGAGGTGGGAGAGTTGTGGGCAGAGGATGGGAGAGGGGGGGGGAGGGGGAGAGATAGGAAGTTTATATGGTGAAAAGGAAGCCATGAGTTTTTATCCATCTTGCAGTTGGGGGCAATATACTGATGACCTTTGGATTGTCCTTTATTTACTCTTTCCTGGTTTTTAATGGCAGGAAGTACTCTTCTGCCTTTAACAATGCCTTCTCATAATCTGTTAGGTCAGTCGTGGTACAATTACTGTATAGTACTGTATGGTACTGTACTGTACATGTACACAGGTGTACACAGTACAGTCTAGTTTATATCAATGCAGTGTAAATTGTTATACGATAGGACAACAGTTGTTTACAGCTGACACTTACATGTTGTTGTAGTAAGCCAAATCACATTATATCTTTTTTTAAATATTCTGTGATGTTTGAGCACACACTCATAAAGACAGATCATATGAGTTTTTTCGGCGGAAACGCGGACTTCCGCTGGCTTTCTTTCACCTCCGCAGTTATTTTTTCTTACATTTCCGCAGTTTTGTATTTATCCAGATTTTCGCTTTTATTTTTTTCGCAAATCTGTGTCAAAAAAAGGATAACATTAAAGAAAGAATTACTTGGGAAAAGAATATCGTCAGTGAGAATTTCGTGATTGCTGTTCTCTACTGGTATCATTTTACATACATTCAACACAGTGTCGGTGTATCAAGAGTTTCACGACATAGATAGTATGTATATTCATGCATATAAAAATATGCCTGCCAACTGCTAAAATGGACATACGCTCAACTAGTTCAAGCCTACACAAAAGACGACATTTGAAGGGGCAGCCCTCGTATGTGATGTCGATCATGTGTATGTGTTCTAGTTGATATTTTCATGCAGCGTGTGAGCTGGCCTGGACTAGACTGCTCATTGTTTGCGATCACTAACTCTGTCTTACAGAGCCATACACTTTCAGAGATGTTATTCTCTCTCAGAAGTCAGGCTCAAGACTACCCAGGTGTAAACTTTTATACTGTACTGTACATAGCATGATGGGGGTGTTATATGCTTTCGACCATTAAAACTTTCTCATTACTCATTGTTGTCAAGTCAATTTTCTCTAATTTATATCTTCTGTGATGTTTTAGAGCCCTATTATAAACATGTACTGTATGTAGAAATTTAACATGCAAATTTGTAAAATATTGATGAAACTCCAGAAGGGTAATTTCTGATAAAAAGTCAGGTGCGAATCGAGGATTTTTAAAAAGGAGGGGGGTATGTGGCCCTCGGGTCGTTGAAGCCGACTCCCTTGTAAGTGGGTCTGTGTATCTCCCCCCCCCCTTTCACAAAAAGAAAGAAAAAGAAACAGTTAAAACTGTGAAAGCAAAATTGAGAGACTAACTACTTTAGCTATCTTCAAGACTGTGTAAGCTTACTACAGTATGTGTTGCTACTTGGTAACCATCATGATATTTTTTTATGTGCACACTACGTGTGCTGTGTCATGTTGTTTTAAACCTGTAAGTTTGCTAAATACTGCAATAATCCTTAAAGTTGGATGGCCTATATATGTATGCTCTCTAATTTGCAGTAAATATCTGCTTCATTCTATAATGTGGTTGATAATATACAGTACAGTATTCTCATGACAGTTTGAAACAGTGTTCCTTTCTTTCCACTCGTCACACAGGATGTTGTCAGAGTTGTACTATGACCGGTTTGAACCCCCTGGTGTCAGCTACAAGGGCAAACTGATTGGCGTGGAGACGGTCCATGAGCCCAGGGGAGACAGAATGTGCCATGAGGCAATGAACAAACTCAAGGTATTACATTACAACTCTTCCTATCATTTTACTTTGTTCTTTTTTTCTGGGGAGGGGGAAAGGGAGGGGATGGGGTGGGGATGAGGAGGGGACAGATGAAAACCAGGACATAACATTTATATCTAATGTAATAAATGTTCATTAGATTAATATGAGTTTTAAAGGTATTGGACACTGGAAACAGACATGTGTCAAGAGAGATATATTATCACCATAGGCTGGACAGAGACAGCTGTGGAACATGGGCTTAACATATAATATATAACATGTAAGTACTGACATTAAAATAGTAGCTATTTTGCAATGTAGGTACTGAAAGTAACATTAGGTACAGTATGACATCGTGTATAGTATACCATATATAAGACTTAAAACTTAGTAATTAATGAGGTGTCCCACTTTTCAGCCAAAGAAATGTGTTAACACTAGATGCAAATGTGATTATGAGTTAATTTTAGAACCACTTTGCGTGGAATCCACAACACTTTCTGCAGTCTTTGTTGAAAGTAATTTTAGCAAATCTTAAAAAAAAATCTCAGAAATTAGGATTGAATCAAAAGTAATACTAAGAATTCCATACAAATTGGGTCTGTAAACAGGGCACGATGTTGGTGTACGGTACAGTGGTATTCATCATGTTCTGGAGAGGAAGGATGTGGTCAGTGAAGTGATGTCACTCAATGGCCAGTAATATCACATCAAACATGTATATGTGTGAGTTTTCTTTGTGGGTTAACTTGGGACAGTTTTCTGTTTGATTTCATAAAACTTACACCCATCCTCCAAAATGCAATAAGGGAGGGCATGACGTTACACTCATTTCAATTGTAAAGGAGGGCCAATTAAATCTAGCAATTTAAAATATAAATGCATCTGTTAAAGTATCAGTACTTAATCAGCATTGTTACGCACGCAGGATTCTGCATCCGGGACAAGATGTTTCAGCCAGGGACTCACAATCTTTAAACTGCTTGAGTCCGACGGATGCAGCATTATTTCTCTTTTGAGAAACAAGCCTGGCCAAGTGCACACACTCACAACTATAGTAGGCCTACTGTATGCCAAACATAACTAAACACATGATGAATGAACATCTTTCTTTCTTTTACATAGAGAAATAACAGAACTTCTTCTCAAAAGAACCAAAACTTCTTCCAATCCTACAGATGATTGTTTGAAAACAAAATGGTAACAATCAACCACAAGTTGCTTCGAAGCAGAGCTAACAACATTTCTTTTACAGAGATTATCATGCTAAGCATACATGTTTATCCAAATCTCCTGTGATTTGATTGGCTAATAGTCCCTTACCCGTCGTCTGCAAACATTCTTGCATCTTCAGTGCTCAATGAGCGCAACTATGTTGGTTTAACTGCAAAGTATTGTAACGTTACTTTCCACGGTGTACTGTAGAGATTGAGGAGTTTGTGGTACAGGCTATCATATATGTATGTGTCTGCTCAAAAATCATAACGTTAAGCCTTGTTGTCACATACATACAGGTACGTACATTTTGACGATAAGCATGCATGGTTTGAAGATGCAAATGAATTGTTATGAGTTGAGACAATTTATGAATTTGGAAAGCAAACATCTCTGATACTGAAAAGGACTTTTCATTTCGCAATGTGCTTGTTCTCTCCTCATTGATAGTTATAATGTAAACTGTGCATTCATACCATGATGTGCAGTAATTTCTTTGATGCAAACTGTCGTAAATTTTTGTGGTCCATTTGACCACATGCTTCAATCAATTTTTTGATGCAACATTGATGTGTAAAATAATGTACTTCTTCCATCATGCAGACATTTTGTCTCTAGTAAAATTCTGCTTAACAGCCTTGTGGGATTATTCAGAATCAGACAGAAAGTATTAATTACTTAAAAGTTAGTGAAGGAAGAGAATATGAAAGTCATATTCACAAACTTTCTTGACGTTGCATTATCATAATTTCGTTTATTTATCATATCAGTGAACATACAGAAAAGAAAGTACAGTGTAGCGATTTCTGTCACGTGATAATGTATAGCCTACCTGTAACCTTACCGGAAAGAAAAGTAAGACTGGAATATTAAATCGAATAACATTTCATGGAAACGTTCAGAGCAGTGCCTCTATTTAGATCTGTAATTAGAATTACCCTGCTAGATACCACTGAAAGAAAACTAGATTGCCTTCAAAGAAGGAGAGAAAAAAGAAAGAATGCTAGAAAGCCAGGAAGCCAGGAAGAAAAAAGGAGGGACTAACTGCTTACCTCTTTTAATTTTCAGACCATGGTGAAGGTATCAGGTGAACACAAGAAGAGAATAATACTGAACATTTCATCTGCTGGTGTGCGGATCCTGGATGAAAGAACGATGGTAACTTTTATTGATCGATCTCATCATTAAAACTTACCTGTTCCAAATTTCATTTATGTTACTTTTTTTCTGCTGTTTCTGCAAAGCGCCATGAGCACCTTCGGGCGGATACCGGCGCTATACAAAGTGTCCATTATTATTATTATTACTGAATCGCCTAGTGTGATATCTGACTAAAAGATGAGATGACATTCTCAAGAGAACTTGTCAATGTCAATCTGATATATATAGTCTAATATTTCATATATATATGGAGTGTTGTACACTGGTCACTATTAATTAACTTCCCTTCCGTGCTTATACCTGTCTCTGCACAAATTATTAGTACTGGCACTCTACGACGGTGCCTAGAGTGAACTGGTTACCTTTTCATGGATGTACACCCTGATTTACCACTACCCACTACCAGTCCATTAACATCCCCTTACCCCTCATCATTCTACCAGCCAAGTGCCTATGAGTGTCTTTCAGTGGAATTTTGTTATCTTTCCGTATCTTCTTGCCCCATTCTAGTGGTCAGCGTTGTTTGATCCAGTTTGTTAATTACCAATATTGTAAGTCAGTTGTTATGGGTGTAGTGTGCTGAACAAGGTGACCAGTTCACTCTGAACAACGTAGAGCAAAAGTGTTGGTGTTGTGAGGAAACAGGTAAGCTTGTTCCTGGTGAATATCCAATCCCCGGGTAGCCCACGGGTAGGCAGATTGGGAATTTTTACGGGGATACTGTAGTTGAGTCATAACCAGTGGGTTTGCAGACCGCTTCGTTGAAGCAAGATACCATAGGCCTAATTTTGGTTATAGACTGGACAAAATAAATTTGGGCACTTTGGAGAAAAGTCAGATTTGACATGAATGGAAGTTTGGGATTGGTGAAAAATCCAACTGATATTAGCTACGGTAGTGGTAAATTTAATCGCTTTAAACGTGAAGACTTGCTGCTTAATCCACTGTAACAATGATTGTAACCAAATATTGCCTAACATGTTTAGGTAATTTTGTGCACTTCAGATTTTGAAAGCCCAATTTGTAATTTGTGTCAGTACACTGTAGCATGCTCATTGTTTGAAGCAAAACAGTTCCTTTACAGATGGTAATGTTTCAAGTGACGTATTTTGTATTTTTTTTTTGCTCAGAGTTTATTCTGAGTTTTAACTTCCCGGTAATAGATGCCAAACTGGATATGATATACGTCCATGGATTGTAATCTAATATGAATTAAAATAGATACCAGAATACCCTCACCTTTGCCAAAATCTTTGGTTTTTTTTAATATTATTGTATTATAGTTGGCATCCAAGCAGAAAATTGATTAATAAAGTCTATGTACTGTATGTTGTTGAAATTTTAACGTTCATTTTAAGCGTGCTCAAAATGAGTTTTGCCAGCTGTTGGATAATTTGTGAAAATTAATTGCGAAGTGGAGGTCAATTTGAGGTCAAGGTGACTGTTGCTATGGTGTATTAAGCTTAGAAATCCTGTGGTGTATTACAGACATGTAAGAAAATGATTGCCATAATTGTAGTCTTTGGTATCTAGGTTACAACTTAGTGTGTTATAACTCGACATTTGAAATAATATTCTGTTTCCATATTCGATGACAATGAAAGCAATGTCAAATCGCAGGGTGATCCTTCCTTATTCGCAGAACAAGAATATTTTATACCATTTGAATGTTAAATTGATATACACAGACAGTGGCGTAGCCAGGATTTTGTCAGTGGGGGGCGCTGGGGGGCTTGACCATTTCCTGGGAGGGCGTCTTGTTAAGTAAGCGGAGCGCCACCATGGGTTGGCGCGCAGTGTACCAAAATTTGTAGCTAAAAAGGCCTCCTAGATCGTCGGAAATGAAACTTCCCAAGCCTTGTAAGCAAGGGCTTCAATCCGATTTGAAACCTGGGGGGGAGGGTGGGGGACGTAATCGATTCGAGTATTCCGGCCGCAAGTACTATCTAAGTGGAGAGCCATAATCGGTTGGCGTGCAGCGTACCAAGAAAATTTCAGATTTCAATATCTGCCAGATCGCTGGAGATGGCACTAGTTGCGTGATTTCGGGAGAAAATTACAAATTCGTCACTCAGGCAATCTGCAATAAAGATCATGCGGCCTTAATTTTTGGTGGATTATTTCTGTTATTAGTGATTCCAATTGACATCAATATGAGAACCCAGTGCAAGTTGACAAATGATGCTGCGAACTGGAAACCCCAGCCTCATTTTGCCCTATGTTTCAGGATAGAATACCCCTCATTTGTTCAAACCCATGGCAACTAACAATCTGTGAATACATTTACATCGAAATGGGCACATTATATTGCACAAAGTCGGTCAAGGAATGACCCCAGGGCGTCAACTATAGGCCTGTAGGAACGACGCCCCAAAGTGTCCCCGGACATACTATAGGCGAAGGAAGCTATCCGCCGCGACTGCATGTGAGTTTCTCGACTTGCCTTCCTGGGAGTCATACCACAAACTTGTGAGTTTGCACCGGCATTGACATTTTTCGACAAATCTGCAAATTGCGCGTGGAAAATAAGGAAAGATTGACTGGGCTTTCAGCCAAGTAACATACTGAATGACCGAACTATATGTCAAACTGACATGATCAAAGATTGCCTCTGAAACATTATTAGGGTGATAGACTGATTCTCAGCGATAGTATTGAAAATTTGTTTTTTTAGCGGTTTTAAGAGCATCAGGGTACGTCCCAGAAGTGAAAACCCGGCCTATGTGCTATGTCACATCCGGTTTTTCAGCAAATATAGCCTACTGCCGGTCCGCAGTCGAAGGGTCGTTCATGAGTGGTCATCATGGAGATTCGTAACCATTCAGACCAATGATATATTTTTCGCACATGTAATTTTTTTTCGACACCCAAAATCCCAGTGGGGGGACGACTGGGGGGCGACAAGCTTTCATGGGGGGGCTGTCACGCCCCATTCCCCCCTTGGCTACGCCACTGTACACAGATAAAGAAACCCACAAAGACACGGGTCCGAAACAAACTCACGATGCTGTCGATGTTGTATGGTAACATTCCATACAGTAATTGCATCCTTTCCCAACGGTTGCTACAGAGTTAGTGTTCTGAAATTGATTGGAAAAAGACATAATAAAAAACCCCAAATTCTCTACTTAATTCGAGGGTAAACTGCTGTGGACCTTCTTTGGCTGCAACCCTCAGAATGCTACTCTTTACTAAGGTCTACAATTTTAATCTAATTTATTCCCCCCCCCCCCCTCACCCTCCCAGCACTATTATCTGCGAATAAGTTAGTAAGTTACAGACACGTTGGGATAATGCTTTATGACCATTTAGTAATTTGTGTGTGTATGTGTTAAAATATTAGGTCGGTAACTATGTTCCTGTTAATGAATGTTTCACTTGCAGAAGGAGGAGTATCTCCACGAAGTGCAGAAGATTTCGTTCGTGTCTCGAGATCCGGCCGATGCCAGGGCGTTTGGTCTGGTAGCGGGAGATGAAGGAAGCCACAAATTTTTTGCCATTAAAACAGAGAAAGCAGTAAGTTGAAATTTAAATAGCAATTCTTCTGTAGATACGTATCTCTTGTTTTATATAAACATTCAAAAGGGGTAGTTGCTGTCTTACATATTTTACTTGCATCAGTATATGAAAGGTCTTTGGGATCTTGTCAACTACAGTACTGCACTCCCAGAATTGTAAATATATTCTGTTGAATTCAATTTCTGGTGACCAGTACAGGTTCATGTAGACCCATATTCGGGGCATTTTGGCAATCTTGTAGATTTAGATACTAACTGCAAAAATTGAGGAAGTTTAAGTACTCAAGCTTAGAACCTTGTACTAATGTACTCACACCAAGGGGGATTCTTGTACTCATGGGGTTGCATTGGTGTTGTATTTAAGTCAGGTCGATAGCACTCCAAAACATTTCCTAGTATGCTAGTATATAGTATTGCATAGCATTAACTGTATCCCTAGTCCCCACAGCATTATCACAGCAGTACTTAATTAATATCAAACACTGGATGCTTTTCACCATCTAACTGTACGTACTATATACATACCATGCCATGCATGAAGTCAAATTTCATAGTGGTCTAGTGATGATATAGTGTTATACAATATATACTTCGCTCCTCCCTTACCTGTCTCCCCACAACCTCAGCACTCTCGTTCTATCGTGCCTAGAATGAACTGGTAACCTTTTAACACTGTGCACCCTCTATGGCCGGCCCCTCCGGTCAATGCCCTTCCTTCTCATTCTACCATCCAAAGTACAAGCATGGTACGTTTTTCCTCTGGATTACTTTCTACGGAATGCGTTCGGAACGGTGACCAAGGATTCTAGTTGTTTCATCCATTGGAAAATTAAGATGCTTTACCAGTCGTGCGCAGGCCGATAACTATCCTGTTTTGCATAGGGAGCAAACTTGGGGAATGTTTTGGGGATCGGTTCCGCGAAACTGTTCTAGTGATTCTACATCTGCACTAGTGTTCTAGTGATGATATAGTGTTATATTGCCATGCTGCCACTCCAATATAAAGTCTATGCCCACTAGAAATTTGCCACAGTCCCACTGTATGCAGTATCAAATCGTTTCAGTATGAATATTCGGATGCTGCATTAAGTAGACCATTGTAGCAAGTCTTTCTGTATTATGAATATATCTAATATTGCCATGGAGATATAAGATTACTTATATCACAACCAGTTGTCCAAACTACCAAATTTGTATTAATTTATAAATGCTACTTGCTTTAATTAATTAAGCATTTTCACATATTTATGGAAATATTCCTTCAAATGGTACAGTCGACGATACAACCAGACAATACAGAACAACTGTATTTTGAAGGAATCGTTTGGAAGTAGAGCAAGAAACGATTTGTGTAGTGATATTTTTCTGCAGGTATTTTTGGGAACAACATTCCATCTTGATTTCCCCAAATTCACTGACATACACTTCAGCATACAAATTGAGATAACTGCCAAGCTGTTAAAGGCATTGCAATTCTTATTCCGAGCATTGCCTTTAACGTGCTTCCGCTATCAGAGATCATCTTGTTTGGTCATCATGCGGTGTTAAGAGAGGAAATTGGAGACGACTTATATGATATTAAAGAGGACGATAACCCCACACAGCAGGACACTGGAGAAACCAAGTCAATTCATATCGGCTAATTAGCTGCAATATTATTGTAATAACTTGTCAGAGGAAACAATCACTGACATCGAGTTATTGCAGAATTCTAAGAAGGATTTGCTCTGTATGGAGTGTGATGAGTCTACGTGTGTCACAGTACTTATTTGATTGACCAAGATTGTAAACACATGTTGTAATATACTATATCAACCCAGGTTGACAAGACAGACATATGTAGCTAATGTTACATTCATGTCCATTCACTCAAAGGCAGTTGTCGGTTGAATGTGGAATGTTATTTCTTCAAATACACTTAAAATAATTAAACAAATTTCATTACTTTGACTTAGTAATGCCATGCATGAGGTACTGTACGTAGTTTAGGCTATATAGTGATAATCTGTTGCGTTAAGAAACAAGTAGCAACATTTTAAGTTAATCCTGTATCACACTTTTGTATCAGATGTAGGTGTAGCCTACTCTGCATGTAAAAATCCGGGCTGAATATTAACAAAAAGTCATGGTCAATACTGTAACTTGATTCCACAAAGGATTGGCTAGTTTTGCAGAATCAGAAAAAACTCCAAATTACTTGAAAGAGACCGATGAGAAGTGGAATATATTTAAATGAAAGGCAGTCAGCTATTTTAAGTGTGTGAATGTTAGCTGCAGTAGTCCAGAAGAATTCAGTAATGTTACTAGAGAAAAAAAGTTTGCGTCCCAGGGATGCAAGCTCCCCAAAAAAGCTTGCGTTCCGTACAAAAAGCTTGCATCCCGATCGAACACCAATTGCAATTATTGTATGACCTATTTTTACTAGTGTAGTTGTAAAGATGCGATTGTATTACTGCCTATTCTTTGTGAATGTTATACACAGTATATAGGGCAGATGGACCAGTGCCTTAGCTTCGCTGTTTAACAGGGGCGGTCGGCCTGCGTTCGTAACAATGCTGAGAATTTATCATCTACTCTATCTGACAGACTTTATGTATGAGTAGAAGTCCCCTCCGTATGAAAACGAGTACTGTACAAGGCTCTAAGCATTAGGATGGGTACATTAGTTTGCTCTAGATAGTTTCTATGCTACTACCATATGTCTTGAGTACTACCGTACGTAGCAAACATACAAATCCATGAGGGCGAGTATAGGAGAACGGGTAACTATGCTGCGATAAGAGCCCTCATCAGTAGGAGTACGTTAGTTTTCACTAGTTTGCACTAGTTTGCACTGTATACTAAAATTCAAAATATCCTTAGTACCACAGTAGTACAAGTACAAATCCATGAGAGCGATTATAGGAGTACAGGTAACTATGCTGCAATAAAGAGTAGGCTATCTACCCATGAGTAGGAGTATGTTAGTTTGCACTAGTTTGTACGATATAATACTATTCAAAATGTCCTGAGAACTACAAGTACGAATCCATGAGGGCGAGGATAGGATTACGGGTAACTATGCTGCAATAAGAGTATTTTAGGCTATACCTACGAGTAGGAGTATGTTAGTTTGCACTAGTTTGTACGGTACAGTAGTATTCAAAATGTCCTGAGTACTACAGTAGTATAAGTACAAATCCATGAGGGTGAGGAGAACACTGTCGGGTAACTAGTGAACTCTACAGTACAAATTATGTGAGTACAGACTCACTACAAATCTACTGTCTGATACCGTCAGTTGTGTATAAAAGGGAACCAGCATACTGTAAATGCAGTTGTTTAGATAAAGATAGGAAGACATACTGTAAGCATATAGTTACAATACAGGTATATATCGGAGGCTGTTATCAAAATGAAAACAGATTCACGCCAGGCTTCATCTGATAGCATACGATATATCTACAGTTTAAAGGTACATCGACCTAGATGCTTTACGCTACAGGTGTGTTTGTTATGTACAGCATTTAAAGACACACTACTTCCTGTTAATAAATTGTTTATTAGTCTTCTATTACAAAATGCATTTGAATATATATCTAGTTTCATCTTAATGGCAAAACATACGTAATTGAAAAGGAAAAACAAGAGAAAAGAAAGTAGTTTTGACATTTAGTTTTGGAACAAACTTTTTCGGCACTTGTTTGATGCTTAAATGCATGTATGTTATTTACTGTTTAAACGTTTACAATGTTTGACAGCTAAAAGGATACAGGAACTCTCAATAGGATACAGGAAACGACCAATTTATTAGCTTATTATGCCTAGGCTTGAGATCTCAAGCAAGGATTTTTATGGGGGTTGGAGAGGGGGGAGGGGTGGGGGATTAGAACAGTTTTCATGTAATATTAAACAACTTTGTGCAAGTAACGATGTTGTGGAAAACGTTGGAACTTCTCACATACAGCAGTTCTTTTGATAAAAAATATCTTCGAAAGATGCAATTTAATAGAAAACAATATTTCCTGCTGTTCACTTGATTAAAATAAAACGGAAAGTATCAGTGTTGTGAGCAAGTCCACGCGAGGAGTCGATATATAGAACAGAGATGAACCGATCAAATTGAGAGAGATAATTAGAAATGGAGGCAAAAACTCAAGCGCAGGAAATGAGCATGTGACAAGTACCCTTCCAGTAGGATAAATATAGCAAGGGAAGAAATTGAAATAAAGTATTTTGGCACAAAATAGTCCCATTGATTGATAAGTATTGGCAAAGATGGAACAATTTATTTATGAAATATATAATCATTTAGTAGCTGTAGCAGGTAGGCTATGACAAGGAGACTTCAATAATCAGGTGTCACTGTACAGTAGCTACGTATACAGGTAAGTTATGCAGTATCAGGAACTTAGCCTTATACAGTAGCTATATAGGTACTGTAAGTTATGCAGCATCAGGAACTTAGCCTTATACAGTAGCTATATAGGTAAGTTATGCAGTATCAGGAACATAGCCTTATACAGTAGCTATATAGGTAAGTTATGCAGTATCAGGAACTAAGCCTTATATATACAATAGCTATATAGGTACTGTAAGTTATGCAGTATCAGGAACATAGCCTTATACAGTAGCTATATAGGTAAGTTATGCAGTATCAGGAACTTAGCCTTATATATACAATAGCTATATAAGTAAGTTATTCAGTATCAGGAACTTAGCCTTATACAATAGCTATATAAGTAAGTTATGCAGTATTAGGAACATAGCCTTATACAATAGCTATATAGGTGAGTTATGCATTGTCAGGAACTTAGCCTTATTAGCTATATAGGTACAGTAAGTTATGCAGTATCAGGAACTTAGCCTTATACAATAGCTATATAAGTAAGTTATGCAGTATTAGGAACTTAGCCTTATACAATAGCTATATA